>CAJUYH010008010.1:0-16304 GCA_910591685.1 Galerucella tenella | reverse complement strand
TACTAAGCTAAACTTAATAAAAATAAAGAAACATGATGGACACTTAAAACTTTGGGTCTACTTTCCCGCGTTCGGGCGATTAATTATAAATTTTCAACGCAGTTCCGAGGTGACAGTACAAATATTTCTTTTGAGAGCAATAAAAAATCTCGAGAGTGTAATTTCGGCAATTTGTGAAATGTTATATATTTCGTTTTTTTAGGGGAAGTTGAAATAGAAGTCGTTTAAAATTGCGTAAGACAATATTCAATATTATTCAATTTTTTGAAAGTATCACGTTCAAAAGCAAAGACACAGAGGTTACCAAAATGTGAGATTACAACAAATAGACCCGGAGAAAATAATGATGGTTGATGTTTCTTGCATAATCTATCAGATTAAGTACCATTTCTTTTGATTGAGGATGCAAAATACCGTAAAATTGCTTCTTATTATTGATATTATCCCTCTGAATTATCAAAGTGACATATCTGACATTTAAATAAAAACTTCGCTGGTGAAAGACTTTTTAGAATCGCTAAAAACTAAATACATATCCTTTTTTCTCCCGTCAAAATTACATAAGTCTGTCTTATTCATCTTACGGAGTTTATTTGGAAGTTATGATTAAACGCAATAAAAGAAAACTAGATACTATTGACTATTTAATGTACCGGATGTTCGAAAAAAAATAACTATGAACCATAATTTCTCTATCAAACCAAACTGACTACTGTCAAGGGCTTTATAAATTTCACACTATTAAAAAATATACCCTATTGAGGGCTATGCGAAACAAATTCACCAGAATCTAATTTAAAACAAACTGAAAACGCAATATTCGATGTGGAAATTTCAAGAACGCTGACTCAAAATCGAGAAAGTCGAGACTGTGGCACTTGTAGCAGTGCTATTTTATCAGACCAGGCAATAGTGGAACATTTTTATAACCAAAATCCTAGTATAAAACGGATGTGCCATCATGTGAAAGGCATTACGGAGTATGAACCAGTAGATGGGATAAGAGAGTTCAACGATAAGTATAGGGAAAACAGTGTGTTAGAGAGAGAGTCATGAAAGTAATGTTTGTGAGAAAGCGCACGTCTCGACAGAGGCTGCAATTTTTAGTCCTTGCGTTGTAAAGCTACATCCTCAATCAATATGCTAGTGAAGTGGCACTTCAGCACGCGTGCAGCAAAACGGATACTCATCCTCAATCCTGTCAATTCAGTCTGCCTGAATGTTATCGCACATGCGCATCTTCATTGTTATTTTAAGGTAACGAGGCAATTAAACAGTTCAACCTGTAAATAAAAGCAGTTACTACTTATCAAAGACAACAAATTAATATAATTACGATATTAGAAAATAATGTACGTTTGTTTACGAAGATAATAGAATGAAATAGGGTTAGGGTACCTAAATTATTCTCCCCATGATTAAATGCGCATGACACAATTCGGCACGCACCGAAAAAGCTTGCAGCTTGCAAGCTTGCACTTCCAGGTCGGCCCGCATGTCAGCACGAAATTGAATTGAGGATACTTACGTTCAAAAGTCATTGTTCCAGCACGCGTGCCGAAGTGCCACTTCGCCACTAAATTGATTGGGGATGGGCCTTAATTTCAAATTAAAGAGCGCGTCGTGGAAGACATAGGTCGCAATTTTCAGTCCGCGCATTGTAATTTTAACTTTAACGCGAACTAAAAATGGCAACCTCTGTCGCGACGCGCGCTCTCTCACACACATCACCTCCATGACTCTAGCACACTGTTTTCCTATACTTATCGTTGAACTCTCTTAGCCCATCTACTTTGAACCTGATATATTTTCGACTTGAAAATGCTGTTCATGAAATTGTCTGTCTGCGAAGTGATAGGATAATAAGGAGCGACGAATATTCAGAAAAACTCCGTTTGTCAAGATCTCATTATTTTGAAGCTCTATTGCTTGGCCTATATAATGTATATACTCTTCTTTCTTCTTCGTTTTTCCAATCTTATTTCAGCGTTAAGAGTTTGTGTAATTACTTGTAGTGTAGTTCGACTGTTTAACTATTTAAAGTTTATAAAATATCACTTTGTTATACCGATTGTCCCATCAAAAAGCAAGTAGCAATATAAGTAAAGTTGATAGATGAAAATACATACATTTAAAGTTGAATTTTGTGGAGGTATATATGTTATAAGTCACAAATAAAGCTGCAATTAATGTTAGGGGTCACATTAATATGCTACTGTCTTAAATACAGGATGTTTCCTAAGTTATGTGGAATATTGATGTGGACGAAATAGAATTGCGATAAAAATTGCTTAATGTTAATCAGAAAAAACTGTTTGAAATGTTCTAAAAATAATCCTGAGGTTTCATTTGTGTACATGATCTCCAAGTTATAGTAAAGTTTGTCGAAGCCACTCTGTAAATACCTAAATTTGTTGTAGAACGTACGCTTTGTTTCGAAAAGCAATCACATTTCCACAACATCTTCCTCAGTTTCCTTCTAATTAAGTCACGTATCAGTAGCGTTGCTACAAAAGTATGTAACTACCATGGTGAGTTGTTGGAATAAAGTTGCAACCTTGGTCAACTTTATTATTGGTTAAATTTGATCGGTAGTGTGAGTACTATAGTAAAGTTGACTTGGGTATAGTATCTGTGTTCGTATTCATTTTATTTTTGTACGCCACTGGTTGGGTCTCGGCTTTGCTTAGAAAGTGGAGTTAAATGAAATTCATGAATACGTTTATGAAAGGGTTTTCTGGGATATTACTGTCGCAAAAAATTGAAAGGAATTGTTTATGTATCGACAGTCTGTTGAGTTTATGAAGATTTCACCAATATTCATCCAAGGCCTTTTATATTTTTCTTTTATCACTCAAAAAATAACTTTTTCTTATTCCATTTCTCCAGTTTTTGAAATAAACTGTATTTAAGCAAATTCAATACATAATATTTCTATAGAGGTATTGTTTGATGTACAATTTTAATTGTGCTAAATATCAATTTGGAATTGAGTAGTCACTCCACAATAGGCTTGGAACGGAACAGAATTATAAAATATTTTCCCCCTCCAAAATCCCATGTAAATGTAGATCAGAACAACATTATACTGAAAACAGATGCCATGGGCTAACCACGATCTCATTGTAAATCCCGCTTGGAAGTTGAACAGAAAGTGGTTTAAAGATATACTTTAAGCAAATGGACTCTTCTACAAGCTTAAGCTTCTGTTTCAAACACCTACAGAGAATATCTAGATTTCTAACCATTTGTTACGAGCTACGGCTGTCTCCAATCTTGCAAAAAAGGGGGTGGGCAAGAAAGAAATAATATGAAAACTGGATAAAGAAATAGTCAAAAAGAATGCTTGGAAATGACATACCACAGGCACTTTTGAACATCCTCTTAAGACGTTAATGCATCGATAGCTGCATGGTCATTGTCATTTTTTGCTCAGTTTTACCTTGAATAATTTTTCCCCTTGATGACGCCACGATTTTTGGAGTTTTCTACCATCTGTCACTTGATTACTTGACGTTCCACGTGAATTTTTTGATTAAACAGTGTACAGTAGAAAAAATTGACCTTTACCCTGACGTCACTAACAATGAACAGTAGTAAACACAAACTTTATATACCTCATCCTTTTCTACTGACAGTAAAAACACATCATACAATATACGTACACTTGTCTTTCAAGCAATGACATACGTTCTTCTGTAACTCTAATTATTACTTCCAAATGTTGAAAAGAGATAGCACCAAAAACAATTAATCGGTTGTATTCATAAGAATTTATTTTGACCTCTTATGACAACTGTCATTATTTTGATACATCGAGTTTTGTTCAAATTGTTCCATCATTTGCATTCAGATAAATTCTATAAAATCGTTTTTTTTTTCAATACCTCTAATTTATTATTTTTATTCCACGATAAGTACATAATTTTCTGTTTCGCATTTAATGAACATTTCCAACTTAACCTCACTTCTTAGACGGTGGCTGAACAAGATAAACAAGCAGTCAACGTATTTACACACACGACAAAGTAATTTTAGGCATTTTTGACTCATTTATTGATTTCGCGAGGTTAGTAGGTATGACGTCAGGGTAAAGGTCAATTTTTTCTACTGTATGTCAAAGGCTTTTGTTGTATTTTTCTATTTTTTGGTTTTATTCGGTATGCGAAAAACATTTGTGTGTCACACATGCAGGAAACGCTTTAGCAGCCACTAATTATCATCTGGTGGTCATTGATGAATACTGCAAAGTATTTACATAAAAAGATATTTTTGTTTGGAACTAGATCAATTTTGAAATACTCAAAGCTACGACACATATTTGCTGATACCTAACTCTTTTCATTTGACGTAATTCCTAATCAAAAATTAAAAATTCGGTGAATTCGTGTTTGTCAACTGACAAAACCAATTTGACAAATGCATTGTTATTAAATCCTGGAAGATTTTCCAACGCAGCATCAGTCCGCCAGCTCATGGAAGTCTCGCATACATTCGTTTTGTATTTGTAGGCCAGTTCAAACAGACTCAGTCAATCTATCACAAAATAAAAAAGGTAGAACGTGTCGCGGGACTTTAGTTCCTTATAAGCAAAAATTATGTAATACATCTGACGTTACAGATGCCTTTTTACATTTAAAAACAACCTGCCAAATGTCAAATCAATTTATCCATCCATTTTAAAGTTATCGGATTAAAACATTCAAGTTTTCAAAATTTCAACACCCTGTATTTCGAAAAGTAAATGTGCTATACTCCTTAATCCTCATATCATTTTGTCCAATTTTACGAGAGGAATTTACATGCAAACGTTGTAATTACCCTTAACGTTCGAGATGCTTATACCATTTTTTGCGCGATCGTATTGAAATAAATAATAATTTAAATTTCTTCGAAATTAACGGAATGTAAAAAGTGACATTTATACTTCTCGATCAGTTTAAAATATATTTTGCATTTTGGTGAAATTTATTACTTTCCGACGTCTGAACGGTAAGTAAATCACTTACCGACGTGTTAAACTTAGAAAGTAGTAAACACAACCTACCGTCCTGACAACCGATGCTGTAAATGAAAAAAAAAATCAATCGCGCAAAAAAATTATGGAAATAATGGTGAAAATTTATCCGAACAAATTCAAGTAGATCACCAGCACTGCGAATACCAGCTTTGCATAGAATTTTAATATAGCATCGCTGATTCAGTGGTAGAATGCTCGCCTTCCACGCGGGCGGCCCGGGTTCGATTCCCGGTCGAAGCATATGCATCGCTGCTTCGTAAACGAGAGAGAGACTCAGGAGAAAGCACACGCACGCTAGCAAGGCACATAACGAAGCAACGTAACACTACGTAACGTTACGTAACGTAACGGTCAGATCTTTTGCGTCGCGACCCCTGGTCGCTCAAACATAACCTGACGTAAAGAACTAAAGTTCCAAAAAACCAAGAGTATTTTTTCACTACATGCGTTTGGTTTGATTTTGTACCCACCAAATATACAGGATGTTCAGAGACTCCAGCCAAAACACAAGTAGTTAACGTCTAATTGACCTTAGAACATGCTCAAATGTTTGAGGCGTCTCTATTTGACACTGGAAAAATTTCAGCAACAGGACAATCCATAATATTTTAAAGTTTAAGCTTTTATCTATGGTTTAAGACACAAAACCCTTAGGAGTGGAAGTTTATATTAAAAAATGAAGTTTCAAACCCATCCACTTAAAGCGCTGGATGCAATCGAGCTATCTAAATAGGCAAGGCACCTAATGCCACGAAACCGACTCAGATTAACCTATAGAAGTAAGAGTTCTGTGTCAAGGTATGGAAGAAGAAAGTTAATTCCTAAAACGTATTCAGGAATTTACGTTTCACCACGCTCTAAGAGTGATAATATTAGGTATTTTTCATAATTTTCAGTTATTTCATAGTAATTTAAACCGGCCTAAAAGAAAGTATATAGCCAGGGGTTGAGCGAGTAAATGCGCGTATTTTGCTCTCCTCAATTAATCCTCTTGTGTCGTGCACTGAAATTCCTCTCAGATAACCCCGACAACAGGGCTTAAAAGGGCTTCATTTTCTACCATTCGCCATCAGGAATGAAATCCCGAACTGGTCATTATAAACCAGTGCGGATTAACGTGTCAGATTTCCGCTTTTCTCGTATATACCAGATAAACGCCGCCGCCGCCGCCCCCAACACACTGGGACCAAATCTATTCCAAAAACGAATAGAAAATCAAAGGAGGGATTAGTTTCGCCAAAACTTTGATGTTTGTTTAATTCTAAATCGGGATCTTCAACAAGTTTGAAGGGGAGAAGTGAATAGCTGGATGACACTGATTCCTTTATAAAGACTCCCTATGTGGACCCTTATAATCCTTATCTAAGGCTTCTGTTTGAAGTTCTTATTATTCATATGATAAGCAGTCAAAGTAACTCTTGGACATTTTACAGAATTGAATATCAAGTGAAACTGTATATGATTCATTTAACTTGCTACTCGAACAAAATTTATAGCCGAGTTACTTCAGTTGGTGTAGGATGTATTACTGTCAGGAAGTAGACGGAGGACATTTCGAACACTTGCTATAAGAATCCATTGTTGATATTTGATTAATTAAATTTAAAAAAATAATTTCAATAATTTTGGTGAGTATTTATTTAATTTATCCGTCAAAATTAGTTTAAACCCAAACAAAATATTAATATGGCTATGTAGCCAATGTCAATGCCTTTCAAACGAGATATCACTTGCCATAAGGTTTTAAGTCGATCTACCGCATGTCGCGTTACACCTTTATAGCGTTACACCTGGCCGCGGACTAGGGGTGAAGTGAAAGGCACCAGGACAACGTACATAGACAATGAAGCCATCGGCAGGAAACTGCATAAAAGGTATAGTCGAGGGTGATTGACTACATAATAAGAGAATATCTACAGGGTAAAAACTTTTTAAACAAAATTACTTTGTAATTTTGTCATTTTGCATTATCAGCATTTAGGTTATTTTTTATGCAATCAAGATTGTATTACATATTTATTGAAATGTATTATACAGGGTGATGTTCCCCATAATAATACTCAGATGGTTTGACCGAAAAAAACAGAATAGAAACTAAAATCAATTAAAAGTGAAAAAGTTTTAAAATGGAACTACATGAAGAGTAAATTTCCAATTAAACAAAATTGTAAAAGTTTCCGGCAAATCTAACAAATTGTTGGAATTTTTTCCAATTAAAAGCATCCGAGTACTTCCCGGAACGTTCTCTCTTAAGTCGGAGAAGGCAAAGTTTCATAATTACTTGGGTAAGTATCGTCTTTGAACCAGCTGACGTACTAATTACAGACAGCTTCTCATTAAATCTCATATCATCTTTATCCCATTCTCCGGGACTTCCAGCCAACTGAAAGCTACAAGGTTAATTCAAAGAATAAAAAAATATCTTCCAGAATATTTAAATTATCAAATTGAATCGATGATTCTAATAAATACACTCACAGTTTTTAAATTGGATACCCAGACCAGGTTTCCCTATATACTGATTGGAACCTTAACCACGAATTTGCGAGTATTTGCACTGTGTAGAAGAAATTAAAATAATTTAAAATTATTGGCCAGAGTGGCACTGTGACGTCATCTATTACTATTACGTCATCTGTTACCATTCGTAGAGAAATTTACAACACTTTATTTTCACCCTCCAAATTTTATTAATGTAAGTGTAGCCGTCCAAAAGATACGAGGGGGAGGGGACTTTTGAATAGCACTGTATTCAGTTTTGTACAAGACTTTTATTTATTCCGTTCCATTTTGGGGCTGAACCCTATTCCAGCGATTCTAGAACAGCAAGCATCTATCTACCCCGGTAAGATTTTGTAGAAACTTCACTGAATTTTCCTTGGTATTTTATTCAATATGGGCCAGAGAAAGGTTGGAAGAACTTTTATAATTACTGCTGTCAATTCTCTCTAGAAATTGGACGAGAATTAGCACCCTTAAAATAAGTTCCGACTAATAAAGGAAATTATTTCCACTTTTATTAGGTAATTTGAAGAAACTATAATCTTAACTAGACTTCACGGATAAATGAGAGAAAGAATGGTCTTTGAAGTAGAAAAAAAAATGACAAACAAGATAACGAGGTAGCTCAGTTTATAAGAAATTCGATAGTGAATGAAGCACATGTTCAGAATAACAAAACTGTAGCTGAAATCAAATTACGCTAATGAAGATCCAGGCTTTTGGGGAAAAAAATACCCTACAAAGAAAGGGAAGCTATTTATGTTGTGAAATATTATTTTTTCTCGAAGACGGACAAACGTTTGTTATAATATATTTTTATAGTTAAAACAGCAAACAAATATATCTGTAGCTTCTACAGCTTGAAATATTTGTCACTTGAGCCAGATCAATTATTACCGATAACATATGCACCTCCCTGGTCGCCTGAGCCAGAACATTTACCTCCCCAGTCATCTGCGCCGGATCATTTGCATCTCTGGACATCTACGTCAGGAGAATCACCTCTTTGGACAGTCGTGCCCAGACATTCATCTTCCAGGACACTTGAGCCAAGGCATTCAAGTCACAGGTCTCCTGGGAAAGTGGACATTTGCGCTAGGTCATTTATATCTCTGGATATTTGTGACAGGACAACTATCTCCTTGGTTACCTGTGCAAGGAAATTAATGCACCAGATCATTCACCTCCCTGGACAATTATGCCATGACATGCCTTTCCCTGGTCATCTGAACCAGAACTATTACCTCCTTAGACATCTGCACCAGATCATTTGTATCTCTGGACATTTGTGCCAGGCGAAACTCGTCTTTGGTCAGTTGTACCAAGGCATTCATCTCCCTGGACACTTGAGCCAAGTCCCAGGTCACCTGGGTAAGTGGACATCTGCGCAAGGTCATTTATTACTCTGGACATTTGTGACAGGACAATTACCTCCTTGTTACCTATGCCAGGAAATGTACGCGCCTAATAAATTACCGCCCTGGACCATTGTGCCATGACATGCACTTACCTGGTAATCTGGACCAGAACTATTACCTCCATAGACATCTGCGCCAGAAACACGTCTTTGGTCAGTTGTACCAAGGCATTCATCTCCCTGGACACTGGGGCCATGTCATTCAACTCCCTGGTCTCCTGGGAAAGTGGACATCTGCGCCAGGTCATCCATCTCTCTGGATATTTGTGACAGGATAATTACCTCCTTGGTTACATATGCCAGGAAATTGCCACTACAGATCTTCTACCTCCCTGGACAATTGTGCCCTGACATGCATCTTCCTGGTCATCTGGGCCAAGTCATTTACATCTACGCCTGGATACCAAGGCATTCATCTCCCTGGACACTTGAACCAAAACATTCAACTCCCTGGTCACCCAGGAAAGTGGACATCTGCACCAGACACTTGCGACAGGTGAATTACCTCTCCAAGTGTGTGCCTGAAAATTTATATGGACACCAAGATATTGATATTCTATCTGAACCATTGGGGAGGGAAAAGCAATTGTCGTACGCATAGTGATCACAAATCTACACTACTCTAAATTTTTGAATGGTGCAATAACAAGTAATGAAACCATAACTATATATCTGTTGTTCCATATATTTATAAATTATTGCTCCATACTTAATATAAAATAGGGGTAGTTTCAGGGAATGTACTTTATGCTCCCGAAGCATTATGATTTTGCGGAAATTAAATACAGCACTAAATGATCAGAGTGCGCTATCCTTCATTACTAACTATCCTGTTACGTTCAAAGATAACGTTGGTTTTATTGCTATGATGGTAATAAAGGCTTTATTGAAAAACGTCCAAAGTGAAACGAGTGTAAAGTTGTCACTTCGTTACATGTTTATTGTCAAAAAATACATACAATGTTTATTTGATTGTATCGGTTGAGAATATTGATAATAATAAAGTTTACAATTTTTTTTAAAGTCATAATATTAACAGACAATAATAACTTTTTTAGAAGCGAGTATTCGTTATGTTTTGAAATCGGTCTGAAAAATCACTTCCAGTTAAAATTCCAATTCACATGAACTTAATTGAGCATTTAGAGAATGACGCGGCCTATCTGCAGTCACAATGGGGTGCTACTCCCGAGTTCCTCTACCCGTGATAAATGGACCCTTGTCAAACAATGGCTGTTCTCTATCTAATTACAGAGAAGTCCTGTCGATGAATGCAAATTTATTATTCTATGGTTTATGTGGCGAATAACTCTCTCTATTTTACGAATACCAGCACAACTTAATTTGTACATTTTCTGAATATTCTGAAGTTACTGAAAGACTTTCATTAATTATCTGTAAAGAATGGCCGATTTAATCTAAATTTTAGTTGGGAATTTAGGCCGTAAATTCAAAATTCAATAGATTGGAAATAAGATGGGAGCTATATGGATTTGAGTTTATCATCAAGTGCCTCAAAAAACACCTAAATTTGCAAGAGATCGCTTGCTGCTGTCACACCACTGTCACTCGTTATCTTTTGCCGCTTCAAGCTTAATAAATATTGAAATTTATGCCTTTTTATCAAGTCTGAGATATATTTTTTTATTTTACGAACTTCTATTCACTTCAATCAAATTATTTAACATGTGTATGGTACGGACGTTATTTTCTGCTTAAACCACGTTTCACAAACTAGGTGAAAGTTGGGAAAACATTTTATAATTGCTAAAGTTTAAACAGCCCAAATAAATATCTGAAGTATTTTATAAAAGAAGAAATAAAACAAATTAGTTTGTTTAAAACTTCATTAGATTTGAACCAAAGTTCAATTTAAACTTGTGATGCGTTTTGCTAACACAGCTGCTCTATCAACAACTGCTAGTAGGTGCTTGAGAGGAATATAGGGGAGGTTTATCTCGGTATCCTGGAAGCATATTTTTTCAATCTGACAAAAATGTTGGTGGGTTCTCTTAATCTGACCGTCTGTATTACATGTTTATGGCACATTCCTCTTTTCTGCTTCAATTCTTTACTTCGGTTTGCTTACGGTACGTCCAAAAAATAATTTGAGGATCAACAGGCTTTTGAATAATATAAATAAATGAAACTGTACATGTTAATAATACTTTTGTATACAGATACGCGTAACTTTTTCCGAGTCCACGAAAAGTGTCGAGAAGCTTTAGGAAAAAAAAATTTGAGATAATATGATAAAAGTTACATAATTTAATCCTCGTTGTTCCATATCAATTTTTTTAACACCCTCCGTTTTTGCGATATTATACTCAAAAAAACGGGAGTTTTAGTTAAATTTAGTCTTAAAACACTAATATCTTAATCTGACGCGCTCGAGTATTTCAGACTATCAATTTTTTTTACTAATCTGATCGTCTATCGTGCACGTCACTACATATAGAGCTAATACTTTCCAAAGCTGTTCTATTAGGTCTAAGCATTGTCTAATAATTAGACAATGGTCTAAGGTATCTCTCATATCTTCATTGCCTCGCTCGAGTATTCCCGAAATATCCCCTATTCGCTTCCCCAACTATAATAGATTACAGCAAATATCCTCAAATATCAATATGATTGATATTTAATGTCAATATTTGTAGTTGCTTAATTTTTAAGTTGCAATTACTATGAAGCTTCAATATTTTTCTTAAGCTAACCACCTTTTTAATAATTTCAGAAGCTTCATGTGTCTATAGTCTATATAGAAAGGACAAGGAGTAATAAATCATTCATTTAAGTAGATTTCATAGACGTACCAAAATATATTTTAAGAGGGTATACCGTAAGGTACATTTTGTATTGAACAACCCAGTTTTCTTAGAAACATTATCGGGAATATTATTTTAAAAGAAAGTAGGTACATTAAATCAGTACTTAGTATTAGTTCTTTGAGTAAAGTTGTATGAAGTTGTATGGTTTTCACAATATTGTAAACAGTTGGAATATATTTAAAAAATTTGTTGAATGTTAATTGTGCAAATACCAAACAATGTCGATAAGCCAAGGACCATCTAAACGACCAAAAACAGGTCCATTATCTTTAAATGAAAAAACTCTGATATTGAATTGTTATATATCATTGAAAAACAAGGATCCAAGTGCAAGTGTTGATGATATTGTGGAATTAACGGCTGCTATGTTGTGTGTTGCTAAATCAACAATTTATAGATTACTAAAAGAAAGCAAGAATGGAACTCTTCAACCCCCTAAAACTCCTTCAGGCCGAAAACCAATTGAGATCGATGAGTAATTAAAACAAAGACTAAGGCATAAAGTCCATGGATTTTACTTACGAAAGGAAATTGAGACTTGACAAAATTATGACATCAGTGCAAGAAGATACGGACTATCCAAAATTCTCCAGAATGACATTATGCAAACTTTTGAAAGATGTGGGTTTCAGGGGGACTATCACGAAGATATGAATGGGGATGTCTTCGAGGAATGGTTTGTTCAAATGTTGGATCTGATTCCAAAAGGGGCTGTTATTGTTATGGACAACGCAAGTTACCATTCACGGTTACGAGAAGCATTGCCCACAAGTCGTTGGCGTAAAGCAGAGCTTTTGGAGTGGCTTATTTCGAAAAATATTAAGTTTCCAAAAGATCCACTAAGGAAAGAACTTTACAGAATTGCAAAAATGAACAAGAATAAATACAAAACCTACATTGTAGAAGAAATGGCTTCTTCTCGTGGTATATCAGTTCTTCGACTTCCCCCTTATCATTGTGAACTTAATCCCATAGAATTAATATGGGCTCAGGTAAAGGGGGAAGTTGGAAAAAAAATACTACTTTTAAAATAAACGATGTTGTGAAATTGTTTGAGAGTGCTGTAAGTCATGTTAGTAAGGAAAATTGGACAAACTGTATCGAGCATGTTATCAAAGTAGAGGCAAATATGTGGAAAATTGACAATATTTGTGATGATTTAATCGACCCTATTATTATTAATGTCAACAACGATTCTTCCTCTTCCGAGTCGGATATAGAATAAAATGTAAGTAATAAATGTATTCCAATAATTATTTCTTTTCATTTTTTATTATATTATAATTTAAAACGTATTTTTTTCCCAAAATACACACCACTGCATTGCGTTATTGCTTATCTGCTAATCCTTTAACAATGAAGAAACCCTAAACTTTGCTACAACTGAAACAAATACGGGGTCGATCTACCTGGTTTTTAGATCTACGGAAGAAATGTAATTTAAAGTAAGAGATTTATCAAAAATTTCATGGTGCTCCCTGTAAAGGTTTTGCATACTTAATTAGGGTTTATTACTCCTCGTACTTTTTGAACATACTATATACCTAGTTTGTTGTTATTGTTGTTATTTTATAAAGTTGCAGTTTTGGAGCTGCATTCAAATTAGATCGTTTGTATTTTGGTACTTTTCGTTTAGAAGATGACAATCTGTTTAGGGTAGATAAAACACAAGAATATAAAATGCTGAAATACGTGGCTTACAGTCATCTAAACTGTTCCTGATGAGACTTCTACTCGGTAGCACGTATTTATTTGCGGCGGAAACGCGGTAAATATGGAAGGTAGATACGGGTTGCTGAACAAATCGGAAACATGATATTCCAATGTCGAAAATATATACGGAATGAAAGAAATAGAAAGAAAAGAACTGGATACTATGTTGTATCACAAATTCATAAATTATTTGAGATTTTCGTAATCTGCGGGCTCGAATTATACCCTGTATATAATTCGTTATAAAGAGTTGGTATAGGTGATTATCTTAATTCAATGTTTCAATAAAACTTCACGTGTTTTCAATTTGTTGTGAATTCCTTTGAAGGAAGTTTATAAAATGGGGAGAGAGATAACTTGAAGGAGCCGATGAAAGGTAGAGAAATCCTTGTAATCCCCAAGTTTGCCAAGTGTTATAAATACAGACCCTTGAGGCTACATGAATACTGAAACCATTTAACTCCTCGAATACACTACTAATCAGATAAAAATACTCAAAAGAAGAGAAAAGTTGATTATGTTAATGTTAATGTAATAGAATTTATAAGAAATATAGCTCCCAGCTTATTAATTGAACTTATTATTGGAGTATTAATTAAAAGCAGTTAGTTCCAATCAAAATAGTTGTGAAATATACAATAGCGCAGAAAATGACCATCAAAATAGTCCATTATTGCAGCATAGCGTACTCAATTGAGTTTATTGAAATCCATTTGCATTAAATTTAGAAAATGGACAATTGCATTTGTGATTTTCAATGTATAACAGCGTACAATACACATTATAATAGTTAATATGTAAAGGATATTACGGCACTGATAAAAAGAAAATAATTTCTCTTCAATATAGTATTGAAATGGTATTTGGTATTACCTAGATGCCTCTGCATCCAGCTTCGGTTAACGTTATGGATATTTTATGTCAAACGAAGTGCCTAGACGTATCCCCTGTTGTTAATATCAGTCAGTTTAAACGTGGTATTGCGCTGTTTGTACAGCTATTAATGTTTATCACTGACTTTGAGAAATTCTCATTGGTCTTGTCTCTTCGCTTGGACACACAAGGACGAAACATTTATAAATGAATATTTAACTTCATTCAATATATATTATATAAAGTCTGAACAGTAACCAATGTCTGTAAAGTGTTGAAGCAGATACTTGAATTCATTGATACCAGTCAGTGGTGTCGCGAATGTTTTTATTATATTTTTCCACAAATCGTTAAGAAATTTTGAGATTACAGACAAAATTTCTTAAAAAGAAAAAGTCAACCACTTCCTTAATTCATAATTTGAAAACATTCACTACCTTAATCAGCTCTATTTACTTCGTAGGAAGCCATTAAAGCACTGAGCTCTTGTGTAATCAGTAACAAAATGGTGTGGTAATGCCTAGACAAACTCAATGAACTAGGCGAGGACAATACTATGGATTCCAGAACACACTGGAATAGAAGGAAATGAAATAGCAGATGAACTAGGAAGAAATAAGTAAAGCCGAGAAAAAGAGAAGATCTGACCATTGGAAAGATCTAGTAGGGATTATACAATCAAAGACTCTTCTGGGTTGAGATCAAAAAATGAATGCATAAGTCAGAGTAAAACTGTGCTAAGAGTTTTAACAGGGATCCTAACGGGACCTGAAAAAGCTCAAAATAGTGGAGGAAGAAGAATGCAGATTTCGTGGAATGGAAGAAGAAACCTCCATCAACATACTTTCCAACTGCACAGCACTTCAGAATCCTAGAGCACAGCTCCTAGGAGATTACTGGATATAAGAGGAACATTTACCTAAGCTGAAGCCTGCAGACATCCTAAAATTCCTCCGGGAAATAGGAGTAAAGGAACTTCCAGTTTCTGAGACTCTCCTCAGAAACTGAGTAGAAGTAAGGGGGCACAATAGATCTTTTAGGTCTCAGTGAATGTCACCCCAAAATAGATACATACATACATACTTCGAAGGAAAAGTCAGGATTGTTAGGCTTTCCCTACTAGGAAAACAACAATGTACTTTTTTAAATTTCCGAAGAAAATTTAACAAAAAGATAATTAATAGGTGACTACACCACAAGAAACATTGAGAAGATATAAATATTTTTCGTCATAAAAACTTCTAATGAATGTGAAAAATCTGTTGCCTCAGTGCTAATGATTTTCTATTGTTTAATTTTCTAGTCCTTGAAGGGTTGTCTAACTAAAAGCTAGTCCAGAGATTTGACAAGTTGAGGAAGATAAATGATATGATGCATCAGGTTTCCAAGTTTTAGTATATTTACCCATAAACATCTTATATGGAGGCGTTATATATCACTTCAGTTTTTTTAATCGGTTTAATCTGAGATAAAAGGACAAGAATAAAAAGTGATTTTGCACAATGTTGTTCCAGATAGTTCTACCGATAAAATATTGGCAGCCTTTACTTGAAAGGCTCAAGACACTGCTATGATGTGGAATACTTACTATTGCCAGAAGAGACTTTGTCTATCTTGTCTATGTAAGTGCAAAAATACCAAATAAAAAGTTTTCTCCACCAGGAGAAAGTGGGGGAATGGTGCGCACCTAAGCGAGGTTGGATTCTATTGCCACTGGATGAATATTAGAGAAAATGTGTAAATGCCAATAGAAACCGATGTTATTTTACTATCAAGTGATGTTATCAGAAATACTATAGTTGTTTCCTTAATCACAGAAAAAATTCAAAAATACAAAAGTGCATTTGCGCACAATTCCCCATCCTATAGGGTAATGGTGGGCTTCGGGAGGGGAATCATGCGCGTAGATTGAAACAAGAAATAGTGGAAAATATTTATTATTACAACGAAT
>CAJUYH010008009.1:0-16308 GCA_910591685.1 Galerucella tenella | reverse complement strand
TTTTTTTTTGACAATCTAATTTTTATTTGTTCACATGGTAATTTTGATTCATTTCAACTACAAGCTTAGATGTTTTCTAAATTCTTTGGCCACTATGATTGATGTTTATATTAAAAACGCGATTACTATAATCAGGTTGATGAAGACGAGAATTGATGTTGGGAATAAACACATTTGGTGTGGAATTTTCCTACCGAATACCACACGAGGTCAAATTAAATCCGGAAATTTTTTAGTTGTATCACTAGTGAAAATATTTTCGGTTCCTATGATCAACTGTTAATAAAATGCCCAGAGAGTATTGGACGTCTTCTGATAGATCACATAATTATGCCAAAACAATAAAAGCGACTGGGTGTAACAATAGGACCATATTTTGAAAATATATTCAAATATCCATATTAACAGGATAAACCTAACTTACATCTTTTAAATGGAACACCTTGTATATTTCCACATGTTTTTATTCCCCTCAATTTTCTTGTTTCTGTGATATAAGGCATTCCAATGTTATACGAGGTAATTGAAAAGATATGGATACTTTTTTATTTATTTCCCAGTAACATCAATATGCTCTACAATTTTATAGATTTGATATCAAGAAATCTTCTTGCGTTCAAACGATTCTGAAATGGGGTAAATGTGATTTACTTTTTGAATAGTTCAACTCTCATTCAACATAAAGGTGCAAAGAACAATTTCAAAAATTTTCCAAAAAAATCTTATACTTTTGAAGGGGTTTTGTATTCATTGTGTGCAAGAAATTTAAATAATGTTTATTGATGTAAGTGTTGCGGGATGTTTTTTAAAATCATGGGGCAATTGTGATGAAAGTTTATATTTTTGTAGTAAATAACATACTTTTTACTCTGGTGCTATTGTAATAAAAATTCATTCCAAGCTCTCTGTATGTGTTTTTTTGTAATTCATTTTGTTGAAAATAATACGGAACATTTTTAACTATTATAAACAATCATGGAACAAAGGAACAGAAACTAATAAAACTTGATACAAAACACTTCTAAATGTGTCAGAGTTAAGGAAGAAGAAGAACATTCCACGTCTATCAACGATAGGATTGGGTAGTAAATTTACAATATCCTGCTGAAGTACAGTATCATTTCAAGAGGCAAATGTGTTCTAGCAGCATTCCGAAGTAAATATTAAGTATTCAATTGAATAACCAATATAATATGTTTCTCTTAATTACTATGAACTATTAAGTAAATGAAAATTAGATAATTACTCCTACATACCGCAAAAATATTATATTATTGCACGAACGGGGTAAATGTATATTGGAATTTGCATAAGAGCGAAACGCTCCCTTCGCTTATCTGTGCTCAATCGATATCCAAGTTTGAATTTCGACAGTTTCCAGTGACGGCTCACTAGAATAGCATATATGTCGAGCTCTGTCTGATAGGAGGCACAAGCATATCTATTTAAATAGCCATTTTTCTACCGAATGTCACAATTGCCCCATTATCACATATACCCCACTTCACCTTAGTTTACTATCGTCCAAAATTATTTACATAGCGCGATATTAGTCATAAATCGGTATGATCATTTACTGGATCTTCTTAAATGGAACACCCTGAATTGTAGTATCCTAATGAAATGGTATTGTACGGCACTTTATTATTTCTTGAGCATTCTCTATATCTATTTGGCTTAATTTCTGTGTTATTGTATTCTACCTATCTATATTCCTATTTAAGAAACCATTTTCAAATAATCTCTTCACAGCTCCTTATCTACGCCCTCTTTTTCCAAATAATATTTCAATACCTCAATATTTTGAACAGTTTCCGTCTTTTAAATATTTTTCACACAACCCAAATGGGAAAACTACCTCTTCAGTCTTTGGATATAAAGAGAAACTAAAAATCCGAAAAATACGGGTTTGTTACCATCACTTTTCAGTTCCCCGCTGTTTTATTCAAGCACCCCTGGAAAATATTTCCATTTATAATATTCCAAATCGGCCAATTGAAATCCTTCCTCTTTCACATATTGTGATATATTAACCTTGATTTATTCAGAGGCGATTTAGGCGCTGACATGAATTAGTGACAGACTTTATCTAGGTATATGTTATATTCCAATTAAAAACTTAGATTCCTTCCGTGTCATCGAAAAGTCGAGAGCTGTCTGGAACAGATGGAAATCACTGGAAACTATAGAAAGCGGGACTATTGACATTAGTTTAGTTGTTTGGTTTTGGAGTATTACATATTGGACTTTTGTATTTTGATAGTAAAGCTACATCCTCAATCAATCTGCTACGAAGTGGCACTTCAGCACGCGTGCTGCGAAACGGATACCCATCCTCAATCCTGTCAATTCAGTTTGCCTGAATGTTATCGCACATGCGCATTTTCATGGTTATTTTAAGGTAACGAGGTAATTAAAAAGTTCAACCTGTGATTATTCTTGTGAATAAAAGCAGTTACTACTTATCAAAGACAACATATTAATATAATTACAATACTAGAAAATAATGTATGTTTGTTTACGAAGATAGTAGAATAAAATAGGGTTAGGGTACCCATGATTAAATGCGCATGACACAATTCGGCACGCACCGAAAAAGCTTGCAGCTTGCAAGCTTACACTTCCAAGTCGGCGCGCATGTCAGCACGAAATTGAATTGAGGATAGTTACGTTTAAACGTCATTGTCCCAGCACGCGTGACGAAGTACCACTTCGCCACTAAATTGATTGGGGATGGGCCTTAAGACGTATTAAAGTTACAGAAGAAATAATGAAGGAAGTTATTGAACAATGTGGTCCATATCATTGAAATAAATTCAATTTTAGCGATATCATATACTATGTGAAAAAAACCTTGAATAGGTCGGTTTTTATTCCTCAATTGACAATTTGCAATATCAAAATATTGTCCCCCGCCAGAGATCCCTTCTTCTTCTCCAATTTTGTTGGGCTCGGTATTACCATGCACCCAGTGTCGTGATGAGGGCAGCACTTCTTCTTTGTTGGATAACACGGATATTTGTTAATTTAATGTATTCCACTGGAAATTTAAAACAAACCAATTATAAATTCAGGAATTATAATTTCAAGTTGCTGCACAGTAAGAAGTCCATTAAAGCTCGCAAAGAGGTTAAGCATGTGGAGTGTATTTAATGTTATTTATGGAAACAGGACCGGTGTTAATACTGCCAAGCAAGACTTTATACAAATTGGTACATCTAAAATTATCCACATCACAGTCTAGTAATATATGATTGACATCCCCTTCTTTACCACAGGTGCAATAAGCTGAATTATTGGCACCATTTTGAAAATGTTAAATAGGAGAAGGGGATCCTTTGGCACTTTGTTGGGAAGGGATTCTAGTTCTCTGGCCAGCAATATAGTTTTTTGAAATTCGGTGCAATCATAACTGAGAAAATTAATTTTTAAGATGAAATGTTTATAAAGTCTTGGAAGTGTAATTCAATATCCCTTGTGACACATAGCCAGGGAGTAGTTGTTGCTTCTCAGTGAACGGTCTACTTTTTGGAATGCAATTTTCAAATTTGTAAGACATTATAATGGTATTTGACATCTATTGATAACACACTTCACTTAATTAAGTGGATATTGTTAATTGCAAAATTGAAACAGCTCGAGATAGTTTGTAATGAACTGTCTGTATATTTTATTAAGCGAATCAACATTGTAGTTACATTGTTTCCAAACTGTAACGAATATTTTCGCAATCCAGACCGAGAAAAACTTTTATTTCTGAAGGTTATAGATCTCATTCGTCTAACTGTTAAACTTTTCTAATCATTCTTCTCGGTTATATAAATATCAGATTCTTTTGAAACGACGGAGTATTGTGTAACAGTTATTTAAAAATCAAACAAAACAAAAAGTGTCGGCATAGCTAATGCATTTAACACGAAGTTTTTATGCAAGTATAACAATTGGAGCACCATGTGATACGGATTACAATTACAGCAATCTTTATTACGGAAACTATTCAACCAAGGGGATAATTGATTTAAATTTGTTATAAACTGATCTTTGGAATTATTTATCCGTACCTTGAACCTTATAATTGTTATATTGTGTCTGATTAAATTGTTGAACTGAAGAAAGGAAGGAAGGTCCTGGCTCTTAGATTTTGTAGAGGATGATGAAATTCAAGTTTATCTCCTTCAACTTGAGTAATTCGCGTCGTGCTTATGAACTATTTCCTTACACATTATTGACCAATTAATAAGGGACTTTACACTTTTTTTTTGAATATTGCTGTTTGCGCTACTATTATTGAGGCAGTTTTTTATTAGGCAATCCAGATCACGTGACCTAATATGGCCGTGCAGGGCAAACAATTTAGACAGATAGATAAGTTTTGTATTGTCCATTCATAAACAGTGCTCAAGACTTTTTAGTCGAATTTATTAGTATATTTTGCTTCAATTTAGTATATTTTATTAGTGTTTAGTATATTGTCCATTTGATTAGTATTTTTTATTTGAAATATATTACTTTTCTTAGTTTTTATAAATATTGTTATTGAACAAAACTGAACAAAATGCCTGCTACATAAAGCCTGATATTTGATTTTTGATTCTGTTAAATTATCTCTATTGATTGCTGCTAACCACATTTCTCTACGCTTCTTACTTGATTCATTCTTGTGCACCAAAAATGTGTTCTTTAAAGCAGCTGGGACCCTAAAAAAGCTTACTTGGTCTCGGTTTGAACGGCTCCCACAACCGACTACAATACAAGTTGTTGGCATTTTGAAGTAGGCGTTTCACTCCTGAAATCCGTAAGCATAAAAGTTAAATACGGCAGGTGATATCTTCCAATTCAAGCAAGTGAAATTTAATGCCAGCAATTTCATAAAAGTTTCACTTTCATTATAATATTGTATATGTTTTAGTCGGTGTGTACTTACCCGTAAATATTAAATAATAATTCTTGATAGTCTAAAAACCACTAACAAAAAAATAATGTTTTTATATAGGTATATAGGTATATTTGTTGCAATACGGCCATCAAATATACAGGAACGTCGTTTATTTTTGAAGTATGTTAATGGAAAGTGTCAAAGAATGGTTGTTGGTATTCACAAAATTAGTGCCGAGCCACAAGAAATTGCAAAAATTTTGAAGTTAGAAAATTGGAAAGAGTATACTGGACATTCGCTAAGAAGAACATCTGCTACATTTCTTATTGATGGTGGCGGTGACCTCACTTGTCTTAAAAGACATGGAGGATGGAAATCGAGTACGGTAGCATATTGAAGAATCACGACGTATCAATGAAGAGAGTACTGCCAGAAAAATATTGCAGCCTGACAAAGAAGCACATTTTTGTACGGTAAGGGAATTGATGGCTTTTGCACCTGAAAATAGTACAAAAATGTCAACATTTTTTGATAGTTGGAGAAAAACATAATTATATTTTATTTATATTAGTGTTTAAAGTGACATTTTGAGAATGTCATATCCGTGTTTTAGATGCGGTTTTAGTAACTATATTTTTATTTTGTGTTTGTTCATTGAAATACATTCACCACTTTGTCGAATACATTGCTTTGTTACAAAAAAAAATGTTGCAGCTGGTGCGCTTCCTGTGTAATTTTTTTGTAGGGTTACAGTGCTTTCACCTAAATTGATCTATGTGTGCTACAAGTCACAAAACTGTGGTTCGACACTAAGATACTGGTTTTTACATATTTAATATTGTGTCCAGTGATGTGAGACTCATACATGCTGGAACGTATTCTCATCCAATATATGTCGATAAAAATGTTAATGAAGTGGAAGTGAATTGGAAACGTCAGCTCAACACACCTTATACCCATTCCCACCAACACACTTTTGCTCACCTCCATCCCTCCTCACTTAATCTCATTTTCAGTTCTACTCTTTTTCACTGACCTCCACTTCTTCTTTCACCGCCACCACTCCTCGCTGTCTCTCATGCTAGCCAGTACAACCCAGTTTTGTTTATAATGATCCCATCTGTCAGAAGAAAAGTAAAGTGACTCCTGTTTCTACCCACCACACTTCTGAGCTATCTTCTATGCTCTTATTCGGACTCTTTCTTCAGGTCGTCCCTTCTTTCGTCACCTCCACGTTCCCCTGTTATTCCTTCGCTTTTTCATTATTTAAGGAAGTAATGAACAAATGCAAATGTCTATTTAAATTAATTAACATTTATTTGGCTTGGTGTCACATTTAATTCAGTACATTTTTATAATACAATACAAATATAACATTATTTTAACAATTATTTAGGTACAATAAATAGTTTAGGTAAGTACATTATGCAACAAAAATTTCAATTTTCAACATTTTTTAACCGTTTTTTCCCGTTTTTCTTTGGAATTGTGAAGCTAGGTACATATAAGTATACAGGGTGTGGAGCAAAACGTTTTGATTAAAACTAGTGGTGGATACAGCTATGTTAAAAATCTGGAATTACGAAGCTGTAGGTTTTGGACAAAGCTGAACTCCAATATAATATCAATGAGTTGTACATATGAAGTTAATGGGTCGTTACACAATTCTAAAACTGAGCTAAGAAAATTGACGTTTACTTCTGGACATTATTGAACTCAGCGTCATCTCAAACCTATAGCTTCGTAATTTCAGATTTTTAACATAACTTTATCCGCCATTAGGTACTTTTGATCAAAACTTCTCACGATGCACCTTGTATAGAATATGACTATAGGAAAAATTAAGCTTTGACAGTATTGTGAACAATATACGTGAAAATTATTGAATTAAAAGAAATTAATTGTTTGTTTGTTTGTTTGTGATATGTGATTATTTGATCCATTTGCAGCGTTTTCTACAAAAAAATCAAAGTCTATAGAATAAACCTTTTTTCCTGCGAACTATCATCTAGAATTTTGAGATTTGATTTCAATTTACTATAATTTTCATAAACCTTGAATATACAGGGTATATCACATCTGAATAACATACCATTCAGTTGCAGTCTTCCAGCATCTAATCAGCACTTAAGACAATACAATCAATCCAATGAAGTTCAATTGCTAGCAGGATTAAAATTGCATGGGAAAGTGTCCTAAGCATTCTAGAATACCATCGCTGATCGCGATAGCTTGGTTAACAGTGTACGAGTGATATAAGCGTAACGAAAATGCGTATAAATTAGTCGTACAAACGGCGCATTGATGGACAAAATCCTTCTGCAACGTCGTAAAATCGACGATAAACGTGTAAACAAAAAATTTTTGGTGTAAAAATCTTTTGGAAGACGGTGAATCGCACTAAGACAGAGACAAACAACAATTCATTAGACGACATTCGCCAGCATTTGCGGTAGACTAAAGGCCACATTCAACCAATTGCGTTGACGTACGTCAACGCATTCATTTTATTTTCTATGCAATTGCATGGTTGACCTCACATCTAGTACGGTACGTCAAATGACGTACGTCACTATGCGGCACGTCGACGCATGTTTTGGTTTGGGCATCAGTTGAATCCGATCCGCCGTGGGGTTTTGTAGGGAAAAATGGAGAAATTGTTAATAAGTATTGAATACACATTTGATAATTACCATCGGCTAACTTCTTTTATTAATTCATTGTTGATCTTTGAAGTATTTAGGGTTAAAAATACAAGAAAATAATATAATAGTATATTATTTAGTTATACACCATTCTGTTTGCCGTAAAAAAAGCAACTAACGCGAAATGCTTGCTGGAAAGACACTCAAATGTTGTTCGACGTACACCGCCTGCCGTATTTGACGTACGTCAACGTGTCGCACGTCGCCAGACTCGGTGAAATGTGTGCTTAGGGCTGTGGTCCGGTATCGGCACATTATTTTCACGTCCGTACACTGTCGAATACTGCAGTGTGAAATGTGTTCTCTAGATCTGTGTTTGTCCAATCACAAATGTTAGCTTCTTTTATTGAATTGTACATAATAAATGATTCGTTAAGTAGTTCAAAGATATTTCAAACAATATCAGTGACTATAGACAATTCCAGAATGACTTCACTGAGAGGTCGGCCATATTGTGCTGGAAGGCATATTTACAGGTGTACAACGTATAATAGTTAGACTTTAATTTACAATTATTAGGTCTTGAAAGTATTTAAAATGCCATCTTTTTGTAGTGTGTATGAGAATGAAGTGCGGGACGGAAGAGATAAGGCTGTTTAAACGAAGCTAGGTGACTATTTGATTGATCTCTCTTATCAACGCCGTGATGCTTGGGAGTAGTGCTTTAAAGGGTATCACCTCAGTGAATTACAACTTCAAACTTGGCGTGTATGTTTTAGGGTTAGTTAGTGTACCTATATATCAGTCAATTTTTGTTAATAAAACACAAACACACAGGGTTCAACACCATTATGTTGCCAGTACAATATGACCGATCTTGAATGCTCTATACTTTGCGTTTATCGTTTTATTTTAACAACCAAGTTAATAACATTTTTCGAAAAAGTGGCAGAAGTTAAAAAGTGTTTATTCTTGTCCAAAATATATAAAAATGTGTTCTCGGTATCTTTTTGTTAGCTTCTTGATGTTTTGCAATTTATTTGTTAATAACAAATTACTGACCTTTCGTAGGAAAAAAAGTCTCTGGGGTTTTTCTGTTTGCAATAACTCAATGCACATACTGTATTGGGTTTCATCCTGGCGCCTCTTCGAGGTAGGTTACCTCGATTTTCCATGCGTTATTTTAGGGGTGCACCGATGACCTATAGTTATTACTAGAGAATAACAAAATTTAGGATTTCCATTCCTAGTTTAATTCAAGAATAAATGAATAAAAGTATATCTCGAAAGGTAGTAGGTTGAGAAAACTTTGTTTTGGGCGCGACTTATCCTAATTTCATACCACCTGAATTTTCTGCACGAGTTTTGAAGCAGCTTGTATATCACACAAAAAATTTAACATGTATATTCAATTTATTGAAATTACGAAAAATTATTAAAAATTAAAGTGCAAGCTCCATCAAAACTGATTAAAATACGAAAATTTTGCAAAACCAACACTGTCAACGGCTTAAAAACTATACCGGGTGTCTCATATGAAAATCAATTGCATATTATCAGAAACACCTGGTATTTGGAGTTAATTCAACTTTATAATTTATTTTCCTATAGTCAATAAAATTATATACACGTGGTGTTCATTTTTTTTTACTTTTTTTCCATTCTTGTTTCACTTATATTTTTTTTCAACTCTGTTACAACGAAATATTAAAATAGAGTACTTATATAATATCACAATCTACACAGGTATCTAAGCTCCATTAACTTTAATATTATCACATTATAAAACACCACGTATATTCTGAAAAATATCAATTTTTCACAAAAATAATATTCATTTTATTATTTAAAATATATTATGTATAGGTCCGCTACCAGAGATTTTGACACTAAACTTCTGAAATAATATCGTGGAGGCAGACTCCAGAATCACCACAATGTTATATCGTTTTCTATTTAAAAGTAATTATTATCCATCAGTTCCTTCGATATTCATTTTATTTTTCAGATAAATGTATAATCAGGAATTAATTTCATATTTCAAATCATGCGGTGCTTCATTCATACATACATTATCCAAACTTCATGAAATGGATGTCAATTTGAGACTTTATTTAGTATTTATCGGTATGATAAATGTGTTATGTATATTTTATTTGACAGGTCACTGGACTGCCTAATTAATAATCACCAGCTTCTTTCTCTTACTGAAAATACTTGAGAACTTTCAGAATGCTTATGGTTTCTCCGTGTATCTAGGCATATTTTTGTATCATTTAAATAAAAATAACAATAAAATTAATATTCAGTTTTCATAAATAATAATTGACCGTAAACAACAAAGTACAGACCTGACAAGAACTGTCAGTGGGACATAGGCCGCGCTTGCGCATATTCTAAACATCAACTAATCAAATTTCTAACGTCAAAGATTAGGGTTAACGTTTGTAATAAATTTAAGCGGTTTATTATTGTGATATTCTGATTAGGATTAATCCCAGACCTGCCTTTTTCCCATTTCCTCCAACCTAATGTGTTAAAAGGACATTAACAATCGATGACGCACACCAAGAAGGGTATTATTTTAATCATAGTCTTCTTCTTCCACTCTAGTCAGTATCTACAAAATTTTATTATTCCATCTAACCTCTGACGGTGGTACTGAATGTGTTTTTTAATAACTAAAATCTTCCCTCCAACTTTCTGATTTTCTCTTTCCTCTTCGTCATTCTAATTAAGATCTTGACTCTTCCCATTTTGGTTCTTTTTATAAACTTATTTTCACTTATTCGCATGTTCACACCAGTGGGTACGAACGAACAATGAACACGATGGCGAGGCAAACAAGATGGAGATACCTAGTTGGCAGTTTGAAATTCGTACTAGTGGCGTCCTTGAACTACTACAAGTAGTTAATAATTTTGATAATATGCTAATTCGATTAACCATGCAAGATACAATTTATAAACCTGATCGGGAAGTGTTAGCAAAAAAAGTATTGAACTATAATTATTATAAAATAAAAATAAGAATCCATTCAACCAATTATTTTAACTTTTTACCATAATACTACATCAAATATCCCGCCTTAATAATTTCGGAGGCATATCTGCAGACGGAGCAGGATCGGTCCGATTATACATAGTATTGCAGTAGAGCGACTAGCTGGGAGGTTGGTGGCCTATGCTTTAGTTCCGAACGCGTTTTCGGCAAAGAGCAGCGCAATGAAGTATTGAAAGCACCATTCCTGAAATGTTCCTGAATAAGTTTAATATATGAGTATTTATTGTATGTCAGAATCCCTAGTAGCAATGACAAATATTTAGAATTATTGAACACTCAACATTGTAAAATTTTCGAAAAAAGTGGGAAAAATATAGCGGACGTAAACATTACAATCAAATATAGCGAGAGAATAGAAATTTTTTTAATTAATAATCATAAAATTTTAAATACAATTGCCTATTTCTTGTATTCGTTCGCATTTCCAAAGAAATTTATACAAAATGATTAATTTCATCAATAATTCATTTATTTTTGTCGAAAATTTTACCGATAAATATCAAAAATTTGAAAATTCCTAGACTAGCGTCCGAATAACATTGAATTAATTTTTATACATGGGATGAATTTTCTGATATTATTCGTGGTCCAAAGTTTTAAAAAGTTTTGGACGTGACCGTATATTTCGAAAAAATATATAAAAGGTCCTCTTCAAATTGGTCATTTTGTTTCGTAGTCGTCGGACATCAAAATGACGATGTATTATCATTACTTCTGGTAAATTAGATAAAAAAGGAAGTTTCGTCGTTCCACTCTTCGTAAACAGGCCCGAAGGAGTCGTTGAAAAATGAATCTATTTCTTTGTACATGTGGAGTAAGGCTTTGTTACTGAAATTGTGGCCTTCGTCTGGGTATTCCTGAAATATATTTAAATACTTTTTATGTTATTTTCTCAATTTATTTGGATAATAGTTCATTGGCAATTACTCATTAACTTTGAGAAGGTAGAAAGGTTAAAAAGATTTCGTATTATAGTACTATAGTTCACGTTTTCTCTCAATTGTTTCAGTTATATGAAATATCGGGAAGAAGTATTTGCCTGAGACCGGCTGAAGAATGAGGTTACCAAATGTCATAGATTGTTACAAATCTACTTGGCGGATTGGGTTGGATCAGAGACAATCCTGAGACCCACACGTGCATATGAAAATAAGTTTGGTGAGAGCATGAGAAGTGTTCTTTGTTTGATAGATAGAAACTGCATGGAGGCGTTCTGTTTATGAAGCCAAAAGGTAGAGGGAGGTGACGATAGCAGTTCCACTGGCCGTTTAGACAGTTCTCATTCCGTGCATTTTATTAGCTGACGTGAGTTGTGTCACCATATTTATTTACCATTTTTTATACTATATAAAGAAGGAGGGAGAGGTCAGAAGAAGTATCGAAGCCATCTTTCGCTGCTGATTATGATATCTACGATCTGTAAACTCGTATATCGTTGTATACGTTATCATTTTCAATTTTCCTTTGGACTTTATGTTTGGTGCGAGGGGCAAACCGCTGGGGCATTGCGGTGTACACATTCTGGGAATTACTGGGAATTAGAGGCATTACTGGGGAATTAGAGGCATTACTGGGTAATTAGTGGGCATTACTGGTGAATTAGTGGGAATTAGTAGGCATTACTAGGAATTACTTGGCATTAGCTAGGAATTACTGTGAAAAATTACCACCAAAACTCGTCCCTAAAACAGACTAGGCAATGCAACGCATGCAAGACGCGTATACAATGACAATACAAAAACCGTGGGGAGTGTGGTCACAATCTTAGGTAAATGATTCGTAAAAGAAGTACGTAAAACAAGGAGCAAATAATTTTTTGAAACTTTTCTGTTTTTTGTGTGTTTTGGTGTATATATTTATATATACATATAATACTTTCACGGTAAGTTTACTCCTAGGTGTAACGAGCGGTGTAATAAGTATTTAGATTTCAAAGTATTATGGGCTCGATTTTATTTGATTATTTTTAAGTGGCTAAGATCATACTTATTGCGACAAAAAATTTATTAGTCTTAATTAAATGTAATTCCGTGTTTAACCGTTAACCCGAAGTATAAGTTTAAATATTAATTAGCTTTAAAATGGGAATATGAAGAACACACCGAAGAACACATTTTATCAATAATGCCATGTACAATAAACAATGAAATAGAGTAGTAATAGTAAGTAAAATGTGAACAATAAAAAGTTAGAGTTGCTGAATTTTGCCTTGAGCTACCGTACATCAGCACTGTGTGCGATAAGAAGCTGTTGGCCGGATAAACAGTAAAATCAGTTTTAAAAACATTGAGTAGGTAGGTAGGTAGTTAGGTGCTTCAGGTCTGTGTCGTGAATTATGCTAAGGGTAGCGCGTTGTTTTATTTTCCAATTTAAACGTTAAATTAAAAAAATATTACTGTGTATAAATTATTTAAGCAGAACTCACAATAAAAATCAACAAAGCCAAATATGCTGTGAAAAATATTCAGAGAAATAAACCACAACACTAACTAAGGGCGTTACCCAAAATGAGAAAAACAAATTCACAAACCGACAAATTTGATCTGCTCGGGAGGAACCGAGTGAAGAACAATTTGGGGAACAATTCAGATGGATGGTAGTACACTGCTCGCGTACGTAATTTTGTTTTTTGTAGATGTATGACGTATACTCGGTATAAAGTATTATTACAGTGCCCTGTAATATTGTCGTATTTAATAAAGCGCGCTACCAATAGATTTCGCCTCGGATATCGCAGAATAAGTAAATTATTCCAAGTTTTGAAAAATATTTTCCAAAAACAGTGACCATTCAACCAAGAAGAAACATCTACTTCCCGGGCTATAGGCACCGACGGATGATGCTTTTGTTGAAAAAAAATTTCTCTTCTACGGACCTATAGAGTTTTTAGGCGCAGGTCCTTTTCAGTTGAAAAAATATGACATTTTAAATATAGAAAAAAAAACAAACAATTGAAAAAATAGATAAGGGTCTATAAGTACTGCGAACTGATTTGGTTGAACTACCATACTTAATTATTCGAGGAATTAAGCATTTTAAATACAAAAATCTGTTTTTAATATCAAAGCCAACGTACAAAGCTCGTGCTTACCGATTTTAAAATTTTTATAGCTTGTATTATACCAAATGGTTTCCATTTGGAAGTTTTCGTTATATGAACTCTTTTTTGAAGTAAACCAACGTTTTGTTTGCAAAATATAAAGAACCCATTCATTTATTACATTTGTGTCGATCTGCTCTTAACTACTATCGGTACCTAATCCAATGATTAAGTTACGATAGAGAGAGAAGAAACTTAGCAACATATAGTTTAACCCTAGAAAATAAAGCTAGGTATTCATTTGAAGGTTTTATGTGTGTATTTTCATTTTATCGTTTTGCCAAAGTTTATTATTTGAGTTGATCTTGAAACGTTTTCGTTTTCCTGTTTTATATATTTATACACATCTTGCTCCTTTTGTTACCACCATTAAATTATTTCTATATACCTAAGTTGTTTATTTTTTAATGGAATCCTTGTATCTAGATTAGTATGGGGTACAAAAACACAAATAGAGGAAATTGAATAGAAAATCGATTAGAACATGTCTAGGTGGCTACCAGCGTCTTAAGCATCATTCACCAACCACGCAGTTACAAAACTTCAGAGTTCTCGCACAACTACAATCTACAATGATCTTATATGATTTTTAATGATTACCCCGAGATTTACCCTAGTAAAAAAATAGTTCTCTATTTTTCATAAACTGTAACCAAATACCTACTTTTTCAGCTATACTTTGAAGATTGTAATGTATTTGCGGTACGTATATTATATTCAGTGAGGGAATTACTAAGGCTGTACGTATTATTGGAAATCAGTGAACAATGTTAGGAATTACTGGGGAATTAGTAGGCATTGGTGGGCATTACTTGGGAATTACTAGGAATTAGTGTGCATTACTTGGGAATTAGTGGGCATTACATGGGAATTACTAGGCATTAGTAGGCATTAGTGGGAATTAGTAGGCATTAGTGCATTAAAATTAAGAGTAATGCCCAAATTGGGCATTAGTGTACATCATTTGGGTCAGCGGTTTACCCCTCGGTTTGGTGTCCTCTGTCGTATTCCATGTTTTAATTACTCCTATACTATCACCCTAGAATTAATTGGTAAATTGGAACGTCTGTGTTCATGATGACCTCACAGATTCCAAAGCCAGTGTTGAAAAAGCGATCTGAGTGGACAAGAGGAGCAAGCAAAACTCTATAAAGATTTGAACTTCCAGGAGGTGGCTTATTCTTTCGACGTAACACTGATTATGAAAAACGAAAGTTGGTTCTGGGTGGACAAAATTTGTTGACAATCAAATTGAAGCTGAAGATGTTGAAGTTTGCATGAATAAAAACAATTTTCTCATTTCTGCGCTTAAATAACTTTATATTTATAGGAGGATGCTAGAAAAATGTTACAGGTGCCTTAAAAACTTTTACAACCTCAACCAAGATCTTAACAAGTAGAAAAGACTGACTAATGGAAGTTGAAGTCAGTAAATAGATTCTTCTCAAGTCAAAGCATAGTCCATAATTTGAAATATAATAACGAATAATCAACTCACCAATTGATGGAAAAGTATATTTTGTTCTATTAAAGCTTTGGCGAGCATCAATGAATGCTGCAAAGTTATTTCTGTATCAGCAGTGCCATGAATTAGCAGGAAACGACGGGCATTTAAGTTAGCAGCTTTCAATGTTAAATCTGCATTGTCGTATTCTTGCAGATGTCGCGATGGGAAGCCCAAATATTTCTCAGCATAATATGAATCTGAAAAGTAATTCAACATTCGAGTGATACAATTAAAATTATTTAAAAATTATTGATTATACTGAACGGGAGCTAAGAATTTAATACATGAACCTTATACAAGTCAGGATAATTAATAACAATGTGGGGAATTATTTAAAAAAACAATCGCAACCAATCCTTTATTCAAAAGAGCTTATTTTCATCTCCGGAAAACCTTAACGTCGCGGTCCCTGTGACAAAATGTACAAAAAATAGTGTCGTATGTAGGTATAATGTGATAAAATGATAACAATTGATGAATATACTATTGGCAAAAAACAGAAAAAAATTCAACGCCTTTCCTCTTTTTACACGGTAATATTTTATCAAAATAAGATTATTAAAGAAAAAAAGGAGAGCACAGGACGTCATCCTCCTTATAGCCGTATGTCCTCAACCTCAATTCACATTTCATGATGTTATTCTGTTTTAGTTGGGTCTTTTGTTGTTAGGGGTGGATATACTGAAAGTTCTACAATAATTTCAGTGATTTTTAGGCATTTGCTGTAACGAAAAGGAAGAAAAAATACTTACTGAAATATCTCCAATTCGTAATGGGAGCTATGCTGACGGAACAATTGATAACTTGATGGAAATCTTGCAGCAGCATCATAGCCGCAGTATAACCTCCATATCCTTTGCCGATTATGCATATCTTACCGCGATCTATAAACTTGAAAGTATCCCGTAAGTACGTCAATACCGCAAGTTGGTCTTGAACTTCTATAAGGCCTATTCTTCGTTGAATTTCTCTTCGCAGTTTGATTCCCTGATAACCAGATCCTCTGGCATCTATTTGAGCTACTATGTAATTTCTTGTACTGGCTAAGAACCACGGCCATGATATTTCCCATTTGCAAGAAACTGTTTGGGAAGACGGTGAAGCATCACTGAAAAAA
>CAJUYH010008008.1:0-16317 GCA_910591685.1 Galerucella tenella | reverse complement strand
AAAGAAGTTTATCGGGTTTGAAACCTCCCGAAATCTTCAAAAGCAAAAACTTTTCGGAAGAGGTGAAATACCTTGGTATTACCCTCGACAGGAAACTAACATGGAACTCTCATCTACACAGCAGAGCAAAAAGAGCATATGTGGCATATGAGCAGTGTCGGAGGACAGTGGGACGCACATGGGGTCTGTCGCCCCGTGTGGTCACCTGGATCTACACTACAATAATAAGACCCACGTTAACGTATGGAGCAATTGCATGGGGAACGAAGGTTCTACAAGCAACGGCCATTCAAAAATTATATCAAATACAGCGAATGGCGTTTGAACATCACAGGAGCCATGAGAACAACACCAACCGCAGCAATGGAACTAATTACTGTTCTGACCTCTCTGGACCTAGACGTCAAGGAGGTTGCATTAATGGCCATGGTACGATTGCGCACGGCTGGTGTGAACCCCGAAGTAGGAATGGGCCAATTGAGGTTGAGCCTATGGAAGGAAGCGCTCACTGCGCTACCTCTGCTGCAGGCAGCCAACGATGCAATTAAACCCAGGTTTTTGTTTAACAAACCCTACAAAATTCAAATAAAACAGAACACAGAGCCAGATGCTGCAAATGCAATACGCATATATAAAGATGGTTCAAATATGAAAGAAGGCTCAGGCTGTGGAGTTTACTCTAGGGCACTGAGCCTCAAGATTAAGTGGGGAATGGGAAACAATACCAGCGTGGTTCAAACAGAACTGGCTGGTATCTCAATTGCCACAAAAGAACTAACCAGAAAAGGAATTTCTGGCAAAAACATAATAATCTGCACTGATAGTAGACAAGCCCTATTAGCCTTGAACAGACAACGTGTTATATTGAGGCTAGTACTAGAGTGCCACCAAGATTTAGCTGACGTCTCGGCAGATAACAACATTATCCTGAGGTGGGTTAAAGGGCACGACAGGAGTAAATGAAATCGCATTACTGATTCTTTAGCCAGGAAAGCCGCTGGACTAAAAATTCTAGGACCCAGTGACACCTACGGCCTAACGACTTCGACAATTGCGGAACTAGCCAAACGTTACACCCATCCTCAATCCCTTAAGAGATGGGATGGAATCAAAGGATGCAGTTTTGCCAGGATCACCCTGGGCGACCCTCGGAAGCTGGCGCCGAAGAAATATTTGGCGATGACCAGGAAAAACCTACGTTTAACAGTAGGATTTCTGACTGGTCACTGTCAACTAAGTAAACACCTCCATACTATGGGGCTAGTGGACGCACCTCTATGCAGGATGTGTGAACAGGAAGATGAAACTGTCAGGCATGTCTTATGCGAGTGTCCGGAGTTATCGTCAATAAGAGAGTGTGTGTTCGGTGAGTCTTGGCCTACACCTGCCGATATAAAGGAGATGTCTCCCAGTGACCTGTCCACCTTCATGAGAAGGACAGGATGGACAATGACCTAGGAGAACAACTCTTCGGGAGGATGTACAATGGGTCACATGTGGCCTATGTGCTGTGAGCCTACACACTCACCCTCCCTACTCTACAGATACAGATACAGAACGTCGTTTAAAAAAATATTAGCGTATATTGCAATATTCTACAAAATACACTTATTTTTGGCTTAAAAAATCAACAAACGTTATGAAATTTGCAAAAACTAAAATCAAAGCCTGTTTTTCAATTTGTTACATTGAAATAATTGCTTGTGCCCCGGTACGCCACTGGGATAAAAACCATCCTATAACAAAGTTTCCGTACCCCACAGGATTTTTCGTATATATTCAACTCCACACCAAAATTTCAATCAAAATAAATGATTTTTTTCCTCCATTTTAGTAAGTAACTCAGTTCCAATTTCAGTAACAAAACCTGAAACTTCCTATGTCTCCACTTAAAAGAAATATCTTAATCTTCTGTATAGGGAATAAAATAAAAGGTAAGCAAATATTTAATTTTGACTTCTCCTTTGTGAGGAACCCAAACAAAACCGAAAAAAACAGGCTACTACTCCGTGTGTTTGGTTAAGAGCGCCACTGTTTGACACAAAAATTCAAACAAATCAGTTGTGTATCAGAAAACACTCAAAATAAGGGTTGACGTTTGATATTTGAAAAAAATCCACTTATAAAATGGATTATTATAAATTATTATTTGGAGGATATATTTATGCATAAAGCTTCTAACAAGATTCTTTGAACCTGTTCCTTGAGCGCTGCTAAACTTTCAAGACAGACGAACTTCAAACATGAATTCCACATATTTCAAAAATCTTCACAACTAGAGCACATATACTTTGAAAACTTTCAAAGTTTTCAAATTGCTTTAGAGCATTATCGACATTTACATCTCAGGTCATGCATTAATGTACCACATTATTATATTTTCTTCTGTTACACTAAAACCTCAAAATACCAGACTCAAGATGAGATTCTCCGAAGCGCATCTATCCAAGTAATAATAGTATTTTATGCAACGATCATGTAATGATAGCCATTAAGACACGAGCATGTTGTGGCGAGTTTCGTATATAATATGCGAGTGTATTAATGGCCATTACATGAAAGTTGCATACAATATTTTTTCTACTCCGATTAATAAGAATTATTTAATTAATAATTATCATTTATTATAAAAAATAAGAACTTTTGGAAATCAAAATTATTTGACAGCTGTCAAATTAAGTGTCACTCAATAGATCTGTTCGCCTGCAATAAAAGTGTAGCACTGAGCTATATAATTTTGAAAAATTCAGGTCTATCTGTGAAAAAATGCGTGTAAAATTGCTAAATTTGGGACTATCTATGTATATTGCATTTGTATACTGCAAGAAGCATTAAATCATAATTAAAATAAATAAAATCGTATGGCTCAGTGCTACACTTTTATTGCAGGAAACAGACCTAATATAATAATAATTTCAGAAATGTCAACCAGGTATCCATGGCTATATTAAATATTGTGCGAATGTCGCATTCCTATTGGCTTTAAAATCTGTATCATAATGAAAATTTGTATCATAATAAATATCATTATGAACAGATTTTAGTCTTTTAATAAGTATGTTATAAAACAGGAGTAAAAAAATATATTTATTAAACTAGTAAAACTTCTTAAACGAGAAGAATTCTTTCTTAAATAAATCACTTTCAACAATTTTCAATTTTATATTCAATATTATATCCTTTCGTCACCCCTTTCGATACGTCTTTGATTAAACAAATCAAAATTTGTAAGGACCAAGTGCTTTTGTATTATGATTCTTCGGCTTTCCTTTTTTGTTTTTTTCCTTCCAGTTATTAGTAATACAATATTTACTTAGGGTACAGGTAAGATGAGCCTTCAGAGGTTATTTGTAACAGTTGTCACTGTAAAAATGTGTTTGTGGAAAGATATTGAGTTTCATAAGGCTCCAACTGGGTGTATTTTGAGTGGTTTATCGACGGCGATTCAGTGAATCAACACCTGGATTTTATGGCAACTCAAAACAAATTTCTTAATTAATCTAATATACAGTGTGACCCATTTTGTTTAGAAGCACCCCCATAAAATCTGCATTTTTCAACCGATTTGATTTTAATTTTGTTTTTAGATTAGGTATCAAAAACAGTATTCCGCACAAATTTTCATAGCTTTATTACTGTTTTCAAGGCCCTCTATAGGGAATTTAAAATTTTAGGTCCATTACTATTGAGTCATGCAAAGTGGAAAGACTTACAAGATCTTAAGAAATTTTGAGGACCCGAAGCTCAGCAATACTTTGACAGTATTCCATATTCACTGGCAACCGCAAAAATAAATTATGGCTACTATTATTAATTTTAGACAGTGTCTTTTTCTCCTTTTTGTAGAATTTATTTTCTCTTTGATTTAATTTACTGAATAAACATTAATAATAAACATTGAAGGTACATTTGTGTATCATTTGGAATATTACTCACCCTAACGAACAAAAATATAGAGGCTTCGAATTTTCACTGTGCAATATGTTTGAGTCCTAGTTTTTGTTTGCCATGTTGCAATTTCAAAAATTTGTCTACATTTTACGTAAAAAATTAATGAAATACCACTTTTTCCAAATTCATGTTGTGATAACTTTGTCGTTCATGGAATTTTTTTTATAAAATTTTGCTAGTTTTCATTTGTGATTATTCTGAATCCAGAGGTATAGTCATATTCGAGAAAAAAAGTGCCTAATGTATCTTTGTCTTTTTTGGCAAAGGAAAATTAACATAAAGGGGCCTTGAAAATAGTAATTAAGCTATGAAAGTTTATGCCTAAATACTGTTTTTGATACTGAGTCTAAAAAAAAAAATTAAATCAGAATTAGTTGAGAAATGCGGATTTTACTGGGGTGCTTACAAACAAAATGTGTCACACTGTATAAGAAACAAGCTATTTTTCGCCAAATATATCGTAAGCCGGCGACTTTAACAAACAATCCTGCATCATACTGTACGTTTTATATAAATATTCCAAGTAGTAAATTGGAGTTATAGCAGAATTAAGAAATATTATTGCGAGTTGACAACCATTCATGATAAATGCGTCTTGCTAAAACTACTGCATACTGCATATATATACCTAACTAGAAAATATATTGCTCCTTGTTAGCTCTATTTGTTAGAGCAGAAACATACTTAGTTGAAGTTATAATGTTTTCTAAGCATAATTCATGTACGTTTCATCTCAAAATGTTAATACATTTGATATTCTTCTTTTCATAAGCGAAATAAGAGGAAAGGATATAAAAGTTGGAAAGAAATTGGTTACAAAAAGTTCCCGATAATGAAAAATACTAATTTCCACTATACTCGATTTGAAATTGGTTGATAGTATCTAATAAATCATTAAAATCTGTCAAACACGTATACAAAGTGGTCCACCTAAATTGCCAAGTTTTAAATAGTATATACATTGGAAGTATAGACCCTTTTGCATTTATTAAACTTTCCATTCCTATAGATCTGATAAGGGCGTCGAATACAAAGCTTAACCCGAGGCTCGAACAATAAGCGGTAGGATTCTACCTGTGATGTTTTGCACTCATGCACGTGCTTTCGGGTGGGTTTAAGTTTATATTAAACACAATAATTATATAATTTAGTGAACATTCGGATGTGTGGCATAATTTGTTACCCTTGTATTTGAATAAATATAATACTAATAACAATAAAGCAACCAATAAACAAGTAAATTTGGAAAAATGTTTCTATTTGAAATTCTATAAAATGTATAGTAAGTCATTACATTTCTTCGCTTTAAATTAATCATCATCAGAAAATGAAATATCTGAGGGACTGTCTTCTTCCCCTAAATTGATAATAAGTGGTTCGACCGTTTTCTCCAGTAAACTATCCAATTGCCACATTTTTTCCTCCTCCTTTATTACATGCTCTATACATCTTTGCCACTTCCCCGCGTTGACTTCTTGAAGCGCTTCTTCAAAGAGTTTTTGAACATCACTCATTTTATAAGTGGTATTTTTTCTAGCCACATAACCTTTCACATGAGCCCATACTAGTTCGATCGGATTTAATTCGCAATGGTAGGGGGGGAGCCGAAGCACTATTATATTTTGTTTTTTGGCCTTTTCGTCAACAACATATTTTTGAAACCGATGTTTATGGGTGTTTACAATTGATAGCAACTCCTTTTTAACCATATTGTCCTCAAATTGTATTTGTTTCTCCACAAGCCACTCGATAATTTTTGCTTTTCGCCAAGCAGTTGTAGGCATCTTCTCCAATCTTCTGCAATGATACGGAGCGTTATCTAACACAATGACGGAGCCAGGTGGAATCAGCTCTATCATTTGTTCGAAATACTCCTCAAAAACATCAGCATTCATATCCTCGTGGTAATCGCCTGTACGAACTGATTGAAATGATAATAGTCCACCTTCTAAAAAGCCATTGGAGCTACCGATGTGAGTTATAATTAATCGTTTTCCTTTTCCAGAGGGCGGATTTATTCCTGTTGATAGACCGTCTAAAAATGCTTGCCGGTGAGAAGTCACATTTTTGTCTGTCCATATTTTTCCAACTGTGTAGCCTTCGTTCAGCCATGTTTCGTCCAAATAGAAAATTGTTTTGTTTTCATTGCGAAATTGTCTTATTTTTCTCAAATAATTACGTCTCCAACACACTATTTCATCTTTTTCGAGCAAATGAGACTTCCGACTATGTTTTTCCCATCTAAAATTCATTTCTCTTAGAACTTTCCATAGTTTATCTCTCTTGATTGCAGGAAAGTCTTCTTTTACTGCCCCTAAAACTCTATCCAAAGTAGGGATCTCCTTATTGAAATAGAATGAATGCACCTTTCGTCTTATGATGGCCTTTTCGTCCTCATCGATCGGTATTGTTCGCCTTCCTGGAGATGGTTTTGGTGGCGTCACGGTTCCTGTCTTTTCTTCCCGCATCAGCCTGTAGATGGTTGCTTTTCCAATACCTGTCATCTTTGAACAAAGTTCCACTGTAGAATCGATACTTATTGCACTTTTTTGATATCTAAGTGCATTAAATACATTAAGCACAATAATCTTTTCACTAATGCTTAGCGCTGATTTCGCAGCTCGCTTAACTGGAATAAATCCTGAAAGACTCTCCATTTTCAAAAATTACCCAAATTTGTGTCCTAGAATACTCGCATTAGGTTTGTTCGCTCTTAAAATGACTCACAGTTTTATACCAATAAGTAGAGGTACCTACATTTCGTAACAACCTGAAGTAACATTGTGTATTAATTGTTCCCGGAATTCTCGGCATAATTATTTTTACCTGTTATGACAATAATGATTACTATAAATAGGGTTCAAACCGGCACGTCAGGTAGGTGCGCCTATGGAATCGGCTGCTAAAAATGATTTATTACTATCAACCAATTTCAAATCGAGTATAGTAGCTGTGAAGTTGACAATTATTGCTCCTTCTAGCCACCTGAGGAGGTGAATTTCTCTATAGTGGTTAATAATTTTCTATTATTAACCTAGGTCAATAATATATTGGACAAATTCAAATATTTTGAGAGTTTAGGATTAGTAGTTCAACAAAAACTTCTGCAACATAATTTTGTATACCCAGGAGATTGTCTTTAACATATTTGCTGCTTGAAATTACCTAACAAGATAAAATTATTTGAATAAAAATGCCATTAGTCTGAAATTCGCGCTCAACCAAAAATGACATAACGAGTACGTTCATAATACCTATATCGAAAACAGTGAGTGTACTTGTCAGTCAGACGACGGAGTAAACGCTTCTCGTGGTGCGTTTGTGAATTATTTTCAATTTTTGTCTTAAATTTGACTAGTAGTGTAAAAAAATTGTTTTTCTCCAAATGACATTATAGAAGCGGCCTTTTAATGACACTTGGCAGGCTGAGAAGTTGTACTTTTAATGCCTAGGCAGAAAAAGTCCACTTTTACTGCCTAGGCAGAAAAAGTTCGTTGCTAGGCAACCTTCCAAGTGATAATTTGAATCAAACTGGTTATTAAAAAGCCTCGCTACGCTTGGCTATGAAACACCAGCCGCGGCATTAAATCTTGTGCTTTTATGCCTAGTAAAACAAATAACTAATATACACCATGGTGTTGAAGACATTTATACACCTTGCACCTTATTCCCGCTCGGGGAAAAGCCACTCGCGAAATAATCTTGGTGCTCGGTCAATAATAATAGTCTTCACCACCTTGGTGTACCTTTGGAAATTAGGTAGTAGTGATTTTTTTTATAAAAGTAATGGGATTTTCAAAACTTTAATAATATCATCTTCCACTGGAAGCTGTAATAAACAGTGTATCTTCGGTGTATCTGTAGTTTCTAGTACTCTTTTGATTTACAGGCAGTTAAAGTGATTTTAGTAGCCAAAGATGTGAAAACGTTTTGGTTGTTCACAAATTTTCCCTCATCAATTAATTCCAATGATAACCAATTTGTCCCCGAAGGGACTGAAAATTAAAATATTTGAAACAACTGCAAGTTGCCACATGTCAAGGAGCTCGGATGTGTATCCGGTACCGAAGACTATGTGACGTTTCAAAAAATATGTTCTCACTTTGTATCCCATTAATGGTTACAAATTTCTCTAGATTTATGTTTGTTTTTAATAAGCGCAGGAGGATGTGTGTCTTTGGAGGGGTCTTTCGATATCATGTTATATGAAAGTTTCGGTTTTTATTTGAAATTAAACACATATGTGTCAGGAGGTTTGTATTATGGTTGATTTATAGAGGACGGTGTGGCAAATCGTGTGTAAAAAGCAAAACAGCACGTTTGTATTTATTTTTAAAATAAGATTAAGAGATCTGTTGCATAGTTTTTAGACATTTGTAACACTATATAGATAATTAACTGACTATTAAAGAAAATAAGGTAAAGTGGGCATAAGTAAAGAAACTTTGACTTATCAATTGTGCCTTTATTCATAACATCTAACCCAATCATAGTCCACCAGGTGTAAAATGTCACTGTTGTAGCGTTGAAATGCGTTGGCTTAAACTGAATACATCCAAGAATTTAAATAGACCGTCGACTCTCGTGTCTGTGAATAGGAATTTGATGGACACCGTTTCAAATGCATGACTTAACTTTCTATTGCTACATCCTGTATTTGTCTGTTTGATAAACTTAGTGAAACGAGCTAAAGAAAAATATGACCAGCTGAATACTATACTGGGACACAGAAATTTAGAACTGATTAAAATAAGTAGTCTACTCTATGCAGATGATGTGGTCTTAGTAGCGAATACAAAAAACAAACTGCAAAAACTAGTGAATATTTGGACTAAAGAAATAGAGAACATGAAGATGAAGGTGAACATAAATGGAACAAAAGTGATGATAATAAATAAAAAACAACTAGGTAATCAAAATAATAAAGAGATTCAATGCAAAAACCAAGCAATAGAAAGAATATTTAGGAAGTATAGTAACAGAAGATGGAAAAATGGAAGCAGAAATAACAAACAGCAAATAAATCAACAAAAATATACTACTCTTTGAATAAAACAATTCTTGGTCATAAAGATATAGACTTGGAAGTGAAAATGAAAATTCATGATATGATAACAGTTCTTACAATATTATATGCAAGTGAAAATTGGACTGTGCGAAAAAAGGACGAAACTAGAATAAACGCCATAGAAAATGGTTAGACCAAATAAAAGAGATGGGTTTAGAAAAGGAGATATCATAGCAGAAATGAAAAACCTTGCAAGACACAGAAAGACGTGGAAGTAATGGGAACCGTACATGGAAGGGCACAAGGATCTAGAAAAGAAGAAAAAGATAAACTTTGATGTTGGATACTTTAGGCATATTCAACAAATGCGTTCAATTGAAATTGATATTAATCCCAAGTAGCAATTTAAATTCTATAAGGTTTGTATAAACAGCTACAAGATATGTCTTATAGGATACTAAAATTAGATACAAAACAATTAAATGATCCTTATACAACTAAAAAGGGCCTATTTTTATACGACTGTTTGGTTGTATAACAGTTCTTTTTAAAGTTTATACAACTCTTATATGACTGTTCAATACATATTTATACAACTCTTGATCGACTATTTTATAATCATTTATACTGCTACTATAAAATGATTTAATAGTGTGTCTTGTAGTCACATCTATAAAATGGGATTGAAGCGGCACTATGAAGGTCTCACAAAATGGTTGTATAATGCAATATATTTTATATTTTTTTATAGTGCTGTTATTTCGAGCACAATGGAAACATTTTGTCATCTAGCAGTTTATAAAAGAGCATTTCATTTCTTAGTGAAGAAATGTAGAAATGGAGACTTATCAAAACGACTTGGGCCGCTTGGGCAAATATCGATAGTGAAAATAATAATGTCATTTGGATGGTTTAATAGCACAAATTTTGATGCGCTGCAAATTTTACTGATAGATTATAGGTATAAATTTGGCAAGAAAATGAAGCGCTTTAATTCTGGTTAAGTTTCAAGTAGATACTCAAAAAAATAATAATAAAATAGAATATCCAAAAATACTTTTTTTAATTATTTTAATAGTTTATCACTTCATATGGATATTCTTTCACAATATAATTCTCTGAATAATGATAAGTCAGATTTTTCAATATAGTTTTATGTTTCCAACTCAATTGCTCATAATGGCGGCGATAGCGGTACAAGAATTGCTTATTTAAACATGGCGATTTATAAAACAACAATTTCATCCCAAGGAAATGCCTTAAACAATATTTTATTGTAAAATGGAACGGTATACGATAAATGTTTTATAACGAAGAATATTTAGGCACTATACAACTAAAAAGTATTTTATAATGCAACGCAATTGAATGCTATACAATATTTATTATACAACATTATACAGCTTCAATCAGACAAGCTTAAGTAACTATTTTATAATGTTGTAGCTGTTAGTTATATAGTATATTATAAAACTCTTATACAATAGGTATAAAAGTCTTATAAAATGATATTTTTGATATTGTATAAACTTGCTTATAAGGTATTATATCATTTTAAAAGAAATGATCGTATAATGCGTTATAGCATATATTGTAAAAGACACTATAGAATCATTCCTTTTTGTAATTGTTAACACGCTTTTATTAGCTTCACTTGTATGTTTGTACGTTTATGGGTTTGTAACTCTCCTTTTGATTGTTAGTATACTCCATCATCCTAAATGCGTTCGTTAGCTGAGCGGGCTAAGGCGCAAGAAGAATTTTACATTCGTGCACCCTCTGTTGGAAATTTATAATATTATCAAAAAACTAAAAAACACGTTTCTAAAGAATATCGAACTAAAAAGTTAAAAATAATTTAAAAAATAAACTTGAAACAATAGCATATAAAAAAAATACTGGTATAATTGAGGGAAAAGCGTGGGGCGCTTTGTGCCATAATTTTCGTATATCGAGCACCCTACGCTTTTCCCTCGATTATACCAGTATTTTTTTATATACCATTGTTTTAAGTTTATTTTTAAAATTATTTTTAACTGTTTAGTTCGATATTCTTTAAAAGCGTGTTTTTTTCAGTTTTTTTAAACTATATTTACTTTTAAACTAGGTACATTTAATTACCCAGTACTGATTGTAAGTGATTTGGTTCAAAGCTCAATATTTCGAGCTTAGGATTTTACAAATTATTAGTGTTCTTTTTCTTCTTTTATTTTATCGGAATCATATCGCATTGAACAATGAAATTACAAAGGTGTACGCTAATGGAAGGTGAACGTCAAACACCGTGTCGTCCATCAGGAACAAAACAATTTGTAAACAGTTAACATGTTTTTGAAAATAAATGAACCGTCTTGAAAAAACGACGGTGGTTGAGAGGACCAGGCGCGTTTTGTGAAACACGGTGACACATTTTTTCCCAGTTGATTAATTTTTATAATTTCGTCGGCGACTTTGACTTATCGTTCACGATTTAGAAGTGTTGAATATTATTAAAAAGTTTACTGTTTGAATAATGCTTTGTTTTTTTCTAAGTGAAGGTTACCAGCGGGTTTTTTTTGTCAACTTCCGAGTAAAATCAATTGTGAGATGTCATTATTGCGATTGTTACCGTTAAATAAAGTAATTCTTTCAATTTATCGAGTGAGTGAGAAAATTAAAATATTTTGATGTTTTTGTCTTCGACTAAATATTAGTATGAACATTTTAAGTTCATTTTAAAAGTCAATTACATATGTATATTGAAAAATTCTTAGCCTACTATAGAACCAAACAAAATTTCAATGTCGAAATATTTTATTACTCAACATATTCTCTCCTTAATTGGATACATTTATTACAGCGAACCTTCAACGTCTCTGAAAAAATGTTTATTCTTGCTCTGCCAACCAGACCTCCACAACTTTTATTACCTCCTCGTTGGAAGAAAATTTACGACATTTTAAACTTTTTTTCAGTTGAGGAAAGAAATGATAGTCGGAAGGAGCCAAATCTGGTGAATAAGAGGGGTGTTCTAGTAATTCAAACCTCAAATAACGAATTTTTTGCATGGCAACATGACAATTTGTGTGCAGGGGCGTTGTCCCGCAAAAACAAAACACCTTTTGATAGCTTTCCGCGTCTCTTCTTTTCAATTTTTCCCCATAGAGTGGTCAGTAGTGTCGAATAGTAATCGCCGGTTATTGTTCTACCCTTATCCAAAAAATCAATCATGATTACACCATGGAAATCCCAAAAAACTTAAGCAACAACTTTTCCAGTAGATTTTCGAACACGAAACTTCTTAGGTCTTGGAGAGGACGAAGGACATTGATCACCAAGGGTATTAAGCATATCTTCGTAAATCTACTTACCTCTTTAACCCTTTTAAATTCAGGTACTTGGTGATGGTCCAATACTCCAACTTTTCGATTTTCACAATGTCGGTGGACATCTTTTTTCTTTAATTTATTTCGTAACTCTGGTTTACTTTTCTGACGTCCGACTTCACACTGACACTTCTAAATGAGTTATTGTTCGTTGCTATGGTAACGCAATATTTTGTTTATGCACGGAACTGGTCTAGGCTAACTAGATATCAATACATCCTAGTATTAAAGGACTTTCTTGATAAATAACAAACTCGCCAAAACCAGACATAATTAATACCGCCAGATGTATCATCCCCTATATAAAAAAAGTGAGAAAGTCTATTGGTTTCACACTTCTTAAGAGTTTCCACGTGTATTTTTACAAGCTTATGCTTTTAACAGCAGTTCATAATAAATTAATGTTGTCTACGCGTTATGGCATATCGTATGAAATTTTCATCTTTCATCTTTTTACTTTTTCCAACTTAAGTTTAAGATTCTGAATAAATGATTAATACCGAGCAGAGTGAAACGTTTATAAAAGTGAAGTGGAGCTTGTTATGTGTTTTTTTCGGTTTAGTTGAAACAAATTTTGACGTAAATTGTGCCAGAAATAATTTTTCTATGTGTAAAAATACGACTTAACTTGAAATAATACATTTTTCTTAATAATTGTCATTGGAAACCTAAGTTTATACAGAAGTAAATCTTTTATCTAATCTAGACCAATATTTAACAAAACACCTCGCACTTACGTACACAATTACCCACCTAATTTATTATCCTTAATGTTTATCTTTTTTCCTAAAATTAACTAACTCTATTGTCCCTATAATAGACCTTTTGTTAATAGATAAGCCCTGTTAGAAAACTATCAATCAAAGCAGATGTTTCGCCAAAACAAACCTTTTTGCGATTTGTATCTTTTTGTTATTTCCAGAGAACCGTTTCAAAATGAAGTTTGTAATAAGATTCAGCTCAAAACACCTGTCCTTTGAAGTAGTGCGAACGGAATTTTAATTTTAGCCATATTTTTCAAAACAATATTGTAGCTGTGACACCTTTCAGTCCAAGACACACACCTTACTGCTTTTACAAGCGTTAGACGGTTGTTAAGAGGATTCGGTACATTTATATACCTACCATGAATATTTTACGAGGATCGCTTGTAACATTTCTACCGACCTGTTTCGATTTTCTTTAGAGTTTATGACAAATCCTTTCTAATTCCCGCTCATCGTCTCACTGGCCACTTCCAGTTCCCCAACCATGACCGTTTAGACAATTGACATCTGCCAACGACTGCTTCCATTTCTGGAAACGCCAATCTCGCTTTTGGAACTTTAGTTTCTTACGTTAGGTTGGAGCGAGGGGGGTCGCGCAGCAAAAGATCTGACCGTTACGTTACGTTGTTACGTTCTGTGCCTTGAGCGCGTGGGCTATCGCGGCTAATGGAGTCTCTCCCTGGTCATAAACAAAACAAAAAAAGTTTCATCCAGAGTAAAATAAATTCTTATATTAATATGTGTATTCATTCATTGATTCAAAAAATTTGATTATTGCTTAAAAGGAACTAAAGTTCCTACCGTGTGTCCCGCGGCACGTTCTACCTTTTTTTTTCATACCCTCCCCGACCGTCTTGAAAGCAAGATATACCTTATAAAAAAACTTTAAAGAGAATCTTTGGCTACATAAGGTCGATGCAATGGCAGAAAATGCTTATTTTGACTACCAAAATAACATACTAAAACTCTGTCAAAGTGTGAGATGTTCTTCCAGTTCTGATCTGTTCATTTTAACAACTTGGTCACCAAATTATCTTGACAAATCTTTGACTCGAAATATGCATATCAAACAATTGGAAAAATCTGAGACCACATTAATGATGGCAATACGAACTTGTGGATACCAAAACAACCCAAGCAATAAAACTCAGAACTCCAAAACTGACTCTCATAGAATGAACACGTGAACTGACAGTCGTTACCGTAACTCCAACGGATCCTAAATACAAAATTCATAAATAGCGACCTAATAAAATTATTAGTTTGTTTGTAATTCATTTTAAAGATGTTAGTGAGTTCACCCATTTATCATAGTAATCCACAAATAGCTTTATAATAATATTATATGTGGGTCAAACTTCCGTTTTTCCTACGATGCCAATTTGATTGTTATCATTTACTGCACAATTTCTTCTAATGTTCCTATAAATGTATTTATTATGTCTATTCACGCAATTTCCGATACAAAAAACCTCAACATAATAAATTTGTGCCTCAATAGAATACCATTTATACTTAATATTCCTAATATAACTATTTTGTGTCTGTTAAAATAGCCATGAAGTAGATTAATACAAATGGTAAGTAGGATGAATAAAGAGTATTTTTCATCGTTTTCATCCATCCCTTCCACATGCCTCACAGTAGTTTAATGGCTCTGTAAACTGTAACAATTTAAAGGGTGGGTGACCCCATAGCGCTCAGGCCACAATTGGCCCATTGTGCATCCTTCTGAGGTTCAGACTTCCTTCTAGCTCGTCATCCAGCCTACTCGTTTGAAGTAGGCGATAACGTCGCCGGAAGTAAGCTCCCTTATGCTGGCTTGTGTTAGCCTGTACTCAACGAATACAGAAAACCTAAATTGTGAGAGTGTCGGACATTCACAAAGAATGTGTTCGACAGTCTCATCTTCCTGTTCACATCCTCTACAAAGTGATGTGTCTGACAGACCTAGTCTGTAGAGGTGTTTTCGTAGGTGGCAGTGACCGGTCACAATACCCGTGGCTGTCCGAAGGTTCTGTCTGTTCATAGTCACGTATTTTTTGGCTACTTTCCTTTCCGGATACTGCAGCAGTTCCTTGGCAAGCCTGCAACTTTCTACAACGTCCCATCTACCCTTAAACTTTTCAAGGGAGTGTTCCTTTATTAGGTCAATCATAGCTGACACCGACAGACCTATGAAAGTGCCAGGTCCCAAGAGTTTTTGGGGAGGATGCTTTCCTGGCTAGTGAGTCGGCAATGTGGTTACCTTTCGATTTACTGTGGCCCTTGATCCAGCCTAGAGTGATTTAGTTGTTGCTACAGGCTTCGATCGGACAGGTGACACTCCAGTACTAGGCCTGACGTGATACGTGGTCTGTTCAGGGCTAGTAGTGTTTGTCTACTATCCGTAAGGATGTGAATTTTATTACCCGTGGTGTTTCTTTTGGTAATCTCTTTTGCGGCGATATAGATAGCAATGAGCTCTATTTAAACAACTCTGACATTACAGCTCATCGCCCATTTAATGTTTAGATTTAGAGATCTGGAGTGAATTCCACATCCTAAGCCTATATTGGTCTTGGAGTTTAAAGGCTGCTTGGCTTTCCGACATGATGGTAAACCTTTGCCTTCTGTTTCTTTCCTCAAAATTGAACTGGGTCCACAAGCTTTCGAAATATTGGGATCCTGACCCGTACATTTCTATCCCAATCCGTTCTATTATGTATACCATTGAATGGCATTCTATCCATGGAATCCCGTTTCTTCTGGTTACTGAGTTAAACATACTTTTGTAGGGTTAGGCTTTTGGTGGATTAGTATACTGAGCACTCCACTGCTACGAGTATACTTTGGTATACATTATTTTTTCAATTTATGAATATTAAAAGATGAACACTTTTCCAAATTTGTTATGGGCTTCTTCAAGCTCTGGTAGCGTTGTACGAAAACCCTAATTACCACACCCTCCGAATTACATAATTGGTGATTTTTATCGAAAGGCCTGCTGACCAGCTGACTTTTTATTGGTAAGCGCTTGCGTGTGTTCTTCCCTCTCACTTCGTCAATCGACTGATATTGATTTATCCAGTGGCGTTGGTATTGTCAGTGACCGTTGTTTTTTTCAGTTTTACTTGGTAAAATAGGTACCGTACTCCATTTGTACCTTTATGACAGATACCGCCATGTTTCCTCGCCTCTTACCGATGCCCCGTAGCTTCAGATAAACTTGCCAAACTATACAGGG
>CAJUYH010008007.1:0-16321 GCA_910591685.1 Galerucella tenella | reverse complement strand
TGAAATTTGTTGTTTAATATAGCAGTTTTTATATATTTTGTTGTTTTATATAGTTTTTATGAATTTTTTAGTGGAATATAGTAATTTTTCTGCATTTTGTTGTTTAAATTAGTACTTTTTATGAATTGTTGCTTAATATAGCCGTTTCTATACATTTTGTTGTTTACTATAGCACTTAATTGTATTTCTGTTTGATGAGTGAGGTATTTTAGAAAGAGTTCAGCTATGTTTCCTGAAAAGAGTTCTTTTAGTTCCTATCAATACTTCAGATGCTATAATCCGTTTAGAGACTGAAGGAGTCAAGTTTGCATTTAATATTTTTAAAATGTCTCTCAACTGGATACACAAAATACTTACAATGGATAATCATCGCTATCCTAAGCTCTGTTTTAAACAAAAACTGCGTTTGGTCAACTCTACAGATATGAAGTATAACTAGGTAGTTCAGTTGAAAAAGTTCTTTGTTGATATTGACTGTGACCATAATATATAGAACAATTTGAATCATTTTTCCTTTATATCGCAGAAGTAAGATTTGTTGTCCAAATATTATACATATTTACATGAATCAGATGTCAGTGTTGCGTCTCGATATTCTTTCATGTATTTGTATTCTTTCTTTCCTACCACCTGTGAACCAAACACGTACCTGGGGACCTATTCTCAGCATATGCAAATTTGCATTCGCATATAACAATTTACGAATGGCTACATGCGCATTCGTAATGAATATTGTATTCTTTCCTATTCGCATACGTGGTTCGCAAGTGTTTACGAACGGTTAGCTAAACACACTCGCGTAAACATGGCAATACAGCATTAGCACATGCTGTGGCTCAGCTGATGTTTATCAAATCCCCTGACGTACAATATTGGGCTTGTTCTCATAAGCATCACAGACAGTCTTTGACAATCCGGATTCGGCGCAAAGACCCAAAAGCGTTCTCGTTAGAACGATTTAGGGTCTTTACGCCGAATCCGGATTGTCAAAGACTGTCTGTGATGCTTGTGAGAACAAGCCTATTTAAAATTTTCGGATTCTACCCAATTCTACGCTCGTTTTATGTTTACTGCTAGAAGTGTTTTGGGGTTCCAAGGGAAATTATTTGAACTCAGATCTGATTTTTGTTAATTCTAGCATACAATAATAATGGATATTAATAAAGGTAAATATAAAGGCATCTTGCAAACTGCTATAGGTATTTTGAGATTTTGCCGTCTTTCATAAACTCGGGGTGCTCTCTCTTCAGCATTTTCTGATGCTTGGATTAAAAGCAAGTGAACAAACTGTGCAGCCATTTATTCAATGACGAAAAGTCTTACAAAACTAACTCGAACTCAAAATCACGAATGAATTTTAATACACCCATTGACATATATGTCAATGAATACACCATACTTTAAAACATTTATACAAAACATATACAAAAGCGAGGTTATGTATGGCAAATACGCATTCGTATATGTGATTCACTTAAAATATCCCGCTCGCTGCAATTTCGAATGATACATACGCATGCGGACCAATTGCGAATGTTCAAAAATAGGAACCTTCGCATTTATGAACATCACGTATGCGTATCTCAACATTCAGCAGCTGGGAATAGGTCCCCTGGCTTCAAAATTACCCATCCAGGTTACCCGCACTCTTGCGCAATTACGTTTGTCTAACCATTTTAAAATTAAATTTACATTCAATAGCATTGGATACATTATTGACCCTAAATTGGATTGTACTGTTTGGATTATTCATGAAAAGGAAACTATTTTCCACTTACTGTTTGATTGTCGATTTATACAACAATGAAACGGAATGTCCCTTGCCTTGAAAATGTAAACTCACTGCTCCATGCCTTAAATAAAATCACAATTTTTGAGGCTAGGAAAATTGTGGTATACATTGAAATTACACCAATTTGTCCTAAATTAATAATGTTTTGTGTGAAGTTGTTAAGATTCGCTTCACCTTTCCCATTTTAAAAATACTTTTTTCTACTAACGTGCGGAAAGTGAATCTTTTCCGCACTAAAAAGCGTGCGGAAAGAGTCACTTTTCCGCACTAGTGCGGAAAGTAAATTTATTGACATTTGAGGAATATACTGACATTTGAATATTCAAAATATGTATTTTGTATATCCAAGTTTACCAAATGACTGAAAAATTAAGAAATTTATTATAATTTTGCTATAATTTTCAATAAAAAAACAACTTATTTTTCAATCATTTTTTAATGGCCCTGGTATAAGCCTCATCAAATGAATGTCAAATAATAATAATTAATTTGTTAATATGCATTTAATAAGAAATGTATCTTTATGTTAACTTTTGGGTTATTTTTCGCATGCTAGTAGAAAAAATAGTGTACCTAACACGTGCGTAAAGTGACTTTTCCGCACGCGATTGCTGGCCGAACTCGCTAAAGCGTCGTTCGGCCATCTGCAATGGCGTGCGGAAAAGTATCACTTTCCGCACTTGTTAGGTAAACTACTATTTTCATATAGAATTATATTGTACCTTGCTGTAACATTGTTTCAGAAGCAATAAAATCATTATTTTTATTATTCATTATATCATTTATATGGAATTTGTTGCTTAACATAGCAGTTTTTATGAATTTTGTTCTTTGATATAGCAGTTTTTATATATTTTGTTGTTTAATATAGCAGTTTTTATGAATTTTGTTGTTTAAAATAGCAATTTTTATGAATTTTGTTGTTCAATATAGCAGTTTTTATGAATTTTGTTGTTTAATATAGCAGTTTTTATGCATTTTGTTGTTTGGAATAGCAGTTTTTATGAAATTTTCTATTTAAAATAGCAGTTTTTATGAAATTTTTGTTTAAAATAGCAGTTTTTATGAAATTTTCTGATTAAAATAGCAGTTTTTATTAATTTTGTTGTTCAAAATAGCAGTTTTTATGAAATTTTTTATTTAAAATAGCAATTTTTACATATTTTGTTGTTCGATATAGCAGTTTTCATAAATTTTATTGTTTCATATAGCATTTATACGGTGCGGTGGAATAAGTGTTATCCCCCCCCTATTAACCACTCTATTTTATATCTCAAGAAAAAAGCTCAAACAGGTCAATTTTTATATGACATAAAAGTTTCGATCCTGACATAATCCCTCTTCATGGGGGTGTCACCCCTTCGATTTTTTTAAACGAGAAAGTGTATCATGCGACACCTCATTTGAAACCTATTGAAACACTGATTTCAAAAATGTATAACACTTTGGTTAAAAAATTAACAGTCTTTCTCATTTAAAAAAATCGAAGGAGTGTCAGGTTCGAAACTTTTATGTCATAACATACTACGTTTAATATAAAAATTGACCTGTTTGAGCTTTTTTCTTAAGATATAAAAATAGAGTAATTAATAGGGGGGAGGTAACACTTATTCCACCGCACCATATGAAATTTGTAGTTTAACATAGCAGTTTGAAATAGCAGTTTTCATGAAATTTTTTGTTTAAAATAGCAGTTTTCATGAAATTTTTTGTTTAAAATAGCAGTTTTTATTAATTTTGTTGTTTGATCTAGCAGTTTTCATAATTTTTTTTGTTTAACATAAGAGTTTTTATGAATTGTTGTTGCTTAATATAGCCGTTTATATTCCTTTTATTGCTTATTATAGCATTTATATGAAATTTATTGTTTAAAATATAGCAGGTTTTATACATTTTGTTGTTTATTACGGTTTTTATGAAGTTTATAGAAAAATATATCAGTTTTTATGAATTTTGTTGTTTAATATGACAGTTTTTATATATTTTGTTATTCAAAATAGCTGCAGTTTTTATGCATTATGTTGCTCAGAATTGCTTTTTTTTATAAATTTAGTTGTTGACTATAAATTAATTTTGTTCATTAAATTATCAAAACTCATGCTTTTTGTTGTTTAATGAAGCAGTTATTATGATTATTGGAGTAATATTGCAGTTTTTAATAATTTTATAGTTTAAAATAGCAGTTTTCATTAACAAACGATATTCTCGGGGGATAAACTGAAAAAATTAAAAATCCAATTCCTAGCCATTTTCATAAAATATATATCTAGTGGTGGTAGGATATGTCACTTCAAACTGTCCAAACTCCCACCAAATAATATTCAAACAAGTTATTATATAATTATTCTTCCGCCCGTTAGACAGTGTAATTCCCAAATGAACCAAAAAGGCAGCCGTTTTGTTTATGTAGCTCCTATTATATCAAATGGCTACCCTATTTGCGTGTAAACGTTTTCGTGAATAATTGGGGTAGAACAATTTATAATTTCTGGTTTTTAAGTCTACATTTTTTTTGGTTATGAAGGAAACGAAGAAAAATATAAACTGTGAATATTATACGAGAGGTTCGCGATGAATATAAATGTAAATATATTCCGAAAGTTTAGGTAAAATTTGAAAATTTCCAAAAAAGGGGTGGCACATTACACTTCTTTTTGTATCTCAGTAGGCGATGTTAGAGTATTACATTTTAGCAAATAATAATTGTATCAATATAAATGATAATTTCGAAATCAACCACTACATCCCTTTTTACAGATACTATTTCTATAATTAATTCTGAAAAAAAAACTCTTATTGTAATTGTCTCTGTTTCCACATCCTATATATACAATTAATTTTTAAATAAATAGCAATTCTACAAAGCCCCACGTTGGGCGCTATTTTATATTGATGAACCATTTCCTGTGAGAGTGACACAAACAATAAAAAACTGACAGTCAAATTCACGTGACAAATGGAGAAAAACTACTAAATCATGGCGTTAAGGATTTACTGCCTTTGGGCTTCTAGACAATACTTTACGTCCTATTTTTGGTTTTCCGTTAAAGTGGACGAAATAATTAATTACAGACTGCAAAGAATGGGTTTATTGATTTGGCATGATATTTGTGAGATAGTTTTCAGAAATTCTAACTTGATAAAACTAATTTAAAGCGTAGCGAGATGCAAAAAGAAGCGGAATTGAGTATAGAATAAACTAGAACTGATGAACAGTTATCCTTGAAACTTTTTTTCAACTTTGGAGAATATAATGTTATGCCCAATCAAAGATAAATCCCCCGATGCCGCAGAAAGTTTGTAACGGGATTATCGAGTGGGTTATAAGAATGTCAAAATAAGCAACGGTATAAATAAAATATCACTGGAGAGTTGCGGATACTTAAAAAATGAAACGAGGACGAGGAATAATATGAAAAAAAAAGAAGAAGAAGCCATTTCCATAATGAAAACAAGTTTTAAAAGAAAAACTTGACAACCTACGTCGTGTCGATCTGTTTAATATTTTGTTTGGAAAACCTCGACTGAAATTAACGTCAACAAAAATGTATAAAAGTTGGAAACTTTTAATTTTACATCTGCTTCGGATATTGAGCATCGAATTATTCACCTTTTGTTGTTTGTACAGTAAAGTACAAGATATAAGCGGAAGTTTTTTCATGAGACTTACTGAGGATTAACGCTAAGTGAGATGAAGGATCTAAATAGGGATTTGAACCCAAAACTTGACTAGTTGAAAGGTCGTACGGTTAATAATTGTTTACTATTAGACTAAACCTCCAATTCCTAAGGTAATATACAGGATGTATAGAAAATATTTAACAATTTGTTTAAGTCTAAGTTGGCATTTCTGCTGCCTAAAGTTTATTTTTATTAATGAAAGAGTATTAAAATGATAAATCATTCGTATCACTCCTTTTAGTGAGCAGTTAAAATATTTTTTGAAGTTACACCTCAAGTATTATTGTAAGAAATAATATTTGTATAAATATAATAAATAGATCGAGTGTACATTTGGTGTATATTTACACCTAATTAACGTGCTTTTATAACTTCCAAAGAGCTCCACATTTTCTCTTCCTCTTCCTATGATTTAGGGCCAGTTGTATGAAGCATAGTTAACCTATGTGAGTGTTGTACGAAACGTAGTCAAGAATTATTTTGGTTAACTCATGAGTTAACTATGCAATTCACTGAACCACCAAAAATGTTGGTTTAACTAAAGTTCATGGAATAAACGTCAAATTCTGATGTGACATATCTTATAATTGACTGTCATATACTATAATTTTACAACTTTTTATTGTTCACAATGGAAAACGTGGATTCTTTGAAGAGTTAACGGATGATGAGGATTTTCTAGAAATGATAAGAGGAGTAGAAGAAGGTTTATTTACTTATTTGTATACGACTTTTATACCTTATTGAGATTTTATGCTAGGTTTTAGGTTTATTTTTCGTCAGCATACTTTTTCTTGGCTCTTTTTTTAATATTACTATATTCATTTAACAGCACGTCACTTGTTCGGTGTGTAGTTGCACAGATAAAATTAAATTCTGCAGCCAACTGAAGCCACAAATTTTTCTTAAATTTTTCTTATGCCGAGAACTTTTTGCATCCGTTTTCTTACACTCTATAACGTTTTTATATTTAGCAACTAGAGAAATTAGCGTCGATTTTTCAAATGCACTGAAATTTGGAGTACCTACGCTTGTTTTCTTTATCTGCCATCTTTTCACTTCAAAGAGAACACACAAAATGATATTTAACGCCAAGCACGCTTTTGATCATTGACTGTCATTGATTAACGATTTCACAGTATACAAAAACTGTGACGATTTTTCAAGTTAGTACCAACAATATTGATAAAATTCTCGAATGTTACTAGAGATTCGGATAACCAACATAAAAATATTAATTTGACTGTGGTTCAACTGATCACAACACGAACATCTTTCGTACAACGATTGATTGATTTGACCATGGTCAATACGTGAACCTGGTTCAGTTGATCAATTGGTTAACTACGTTACATACAACTGGCCCTTACTGACTTTTCCCAGTTTTCAGGCCTCACATTATTTACAGCAACCAAAAACTAGTGTTCAACATCACTCATTTTAAAAGAATAATTTTTTCTTGAAACTTCTTCCTTTATCTGTGCCCATATCAGTCCACTCGTTTTTAGTTGGCAATGATATGGTGGTGTTCTTACCAAACCACTTGGAACAGTTGAGTTTTTGATACATTAGGAAGCTGAATAATCCCCCTAAAGGGCACGACAGGAGTAAAGGTAATCGCATTGCCGATTCTTTACCCAGGGAAGAGGCTGGACTGAAAATTTTAGGACCAAGTGACGCCTATGGCCTAACGACTTCGACAATTGCGGAACTAACCAAACTTTGCACCCATGCTCAATCCCTTAAGAGATGGGATGGAATCAAAGTATGCAGTCTAGCCAGGATCACCCTGGATGACCCTGGGAAGCTGGCGTCGAAGAAATATTTGGCGATGACCAGGAAGAACCTTAGTTTAACAGTATAGGATTTCCGACTGACAACTGTCAACTAAGTAAACACCTCCATACTATGGGGCTAGTGGATACACCTCTATGCAGGATGTGTGAACAGGAAGATGAAACTGTCAGTCATGTCTTATGCGAGTGTCCGGAGTTATCGTCAATAAGAGAGTGTGTGTTCGGTGAGTCTTGGCCTACACCTGCCGATATAAAGGAGATGTTTCCTAGTGACCTATCCACCTTCCTGAGAAGGACAGGATGGACGATGACCTAGGAGGACAACTCCTCGAGAGGATGTACAATGGGTTACATGTGGCCTTAGTGCTGTGAGCCTACACTCACCCTCCCTACTTTACAGATACAGATACAGAATCCCATCTCTACTTAGGCCCGGTTGTACTAAACCTGTATTTGCAAGTGTTTGTAGAACTTCTTTCGAACTGACGCATGCGTATGAAGTAAATTGGTCACAATATGTTTGTCCACTAATCTAACTAATGTCATATTTGCTACCTATCAGTTTTACAAGAGATCTCCTCTGATATACAATCTGCCACAAAGCGAACGGTTTCTTTAGAAAGACGAAATCTTTCAATAAACTCATGATCTCTCCAATATTCAAAGTGATTCATACGCTCTCTATACACCCGAAGTCTTCTCGGGTGTTGTACGATTACAATAAGTTCCAAAAAATCCTTATCATCGGTTAAAATACCCATAATTAACTTTGACAAACTTTTAATTTAATATTAAATTAAGTACAGGTTATGTTTGCATACAATCCATTCACATTTAAGCAACGGAACATGATAACAATTCATGTTCCTCAAGCTTGCATTAAACCTGCCCTCTTGGAGGCTTTACTAAGCTTAAGGTTTAAATGAAACTCAACCGTAAGCCAACTTTGTACAACAGCAATCTGACGCTGAACCTGAGTTCACACTTGAGCCTTCACTAAGCTACAATTGTACAAGCGGCCCTTATAGTTTCATAAATATTTGACATTTGACAAGCAAACATCATTTAATGTCACTTGTTGATAACAAATATACACCTTATAAATTATTATATTTAGATCAATACTAGAGAATAGTTTCCTATATAGGGGCTGTTCAAGTATTACTTAAGCAGATTTACTACAGTTATTCAACCCCCCCCAAATTTTTTTCCTTGTCAGCAAAAGTAATTAGAGCGCTTACTCCCCCTCTGTACCATGCTTACATAAACATTGACATGAGCATTTTTCTTTTCATGTATTCTGTTTTCTTATTGATTCTTGACCAGTAAATATAATTCTATAAATAAGAAAGTGGGTTTAGGATAGAGGACTTTGAGGCACATTTAAAATAATAAATTATACACCAAGGTGGTGAAGACTATTATTATTGACCGAGCCCCAAGATTATTTCGCGAGGGATTTGTCCCGATCGGAATAAGGTGCGAGGTTTATTATAAATGTCTTTAACACCATGGTGTATATACAATTTTTTCCACTACTAGCCAAATTTAAGACCAAAATTAAAAATAATTCACACAAGAAGCGTTTACTCCGTCGTCTGACTGACAGGTACACTGTCAGTTTTCGATATATTATGAACGTACTCGTTATGTTTTAAACGAATGGCATTTTTATTCAAATAATTTTATCTTGATAGGTAATTTCAAGCAGCAAATATGTTAAAGACAATTTCCTGGGTATACAAAATTATGTTGCACAAGTTTTTGTTGAACTACTATCCCTGAATTCTCAAAATATTTGAATTTTTCCAATATTGACCTAGGTTGATAATAGAAAAAAATATTAACCACTAATAGAGGAGTTCAACTTCTCAGTTGGCTGGAAGAAGCAATAATTGTCAACTTCACAGCTAGTAGTGGAAAAAAACTTTTTCCTACGATCACATAGGAAAGTGACATAATATCGCACTGTCTAGTTCTATGGAAAGTGGCCTTTATTCATACGCGTACGGAAAAAAAACTTATCCGTACGTGTACGGATGAAAAAGCTGTCAAATGAATTTTTATTAAGATTGATCACTGGCAAGCTGTCAAATATATAATACTTAATTAGATTCACCTATGTAATATCTGAATTTGAAGCGATCTATTTGAAAAACGAAATTTTTGTCATTTTCTTGATTAAAAAAAATTTAGGGCGCGGTCGAGGATCGAACCCGCGTACTCTTCGTCAGTCAGTCAGTCCGATGTTGTACCAACTAAACCAAATCACCTGTTATAATAGTAGGAAAATGTAATCGTCTTGAAAGGTATTCATGATAAGTATGTATGAAGTATGATGAACAATAATAATTTCAATTTCTATAATTATTCAACCAATTAATAATTGTAATAACCTACCTATATTATATAGATAAACTTCTTGATAGTTATTGTTGATTTTCAAATCAATTATGTTGACTTTAATTGTAACATTTTGTGTATTAATATGTCAGATGTTGATTACACATTATTTGGTGAAATTATCACGTGATCGTAGGAAAAATACTGTACATTACTCGTGCGAAAGTGATTTTTCACACTCGTGTGATTGTCGCATTCGGCTCATGCCTCGTGCTACAATATTTCCCACTCGTGTGAAAAATGTCACTTTCCGCACACGTTATGTAATAAACTAAATTGACACGGTATTTAACATAGAGTAAGGTACACATAACCTTGAGTACCAAACGTCAATCGTCAATCGTACTGAAACGAATTGACGGAAAACATTTAGACAAGTGAATATCACGCAGTAATTCCCATACTCGCATCTAAGCGGGTACCAAAACGTGTTCATTATTTGTGGGATTTCCCGAAAACATGTTTTGTTTTGACAATGTGTAAACATATGAGTGAAAAACTAAAGTAAAGACCCCCCCCTATAGTGCTTATGTAATAATTCAACGGCCCCATAGTGTGACACATTAAAGCTGTGTTTTATTGAAAATATCACCGGGTCACAATTGGAACATTGGAAAATCTGGAAAATTCTAAATTTACCTAAAAATTTTCAATCTTCAAACTCAAACTCTACTTGAACGGTTAAAAGCCGAAATGAAAAAAATATGATTTCTTTTAATATCAGCTTTCAATTATTTAAAACAATTTTGTATCCTATCTTGATAAACTGATGAATTATGATCATATTATACGAATTACCGTGATTGATATGATATACTATACATTTTTCTATCTCCTTTGCCAGCCTTCCTCATTTAATTGGAAATACAACCGAACTGAAATTCACTGTCAGAGAAGGATTATGTATTATACTTCAAAGTCCAAAGCTGGATAATGACTGAACGTCAAAACAAGCAATGATAAATGGGACAAGGGGCTGATATTTTACAATATTCCTCGAAATATAGCAGAGAGATAATTGAAAACAAGTCAAGACCTCTATAAAATCAAATATTTTATTATAAAACATGGGAGTGTAATAAAAACAAATACCCTACCTCAATACTAGAAGATATCGTTAATTTAAGTACACTATTTATGGCACGAGAAAATTTAAAAATAACACGAAAAATAATCACTTGAAGTTTAAATAATTTTAGCGGGTTTTTTTTTCAACAACCCAACAGTATCTGATACTCTTACAATGACATTTTTCACTATGATGACATAAAACATAACCGCACATTTCTAGGGAATTCTTTGTTTTACTTGGTAATTTTTGACTGGCACTCCGTCGCCGAACGGATAAACTACCGTAACGAGGAGTGACTACCGAACCATCTCGAAAAGTTATTGATCGCGCTCGCTCTCTTGCTTGCAATGAGCAACGGCAGGGACAGCGAAGCGGCTCTGAACGATATAGTAAGGGAGAAAAAGACAAGTGGGTCAACAGTACGGGAGGAAAAAATGCAAACTAATCAATTATTCAAACAGTACATTTCAATTGAAACATAATTATGATGGCGTCACTTTAATAAAAAAACCGTTAAAAATCATATAAATGGGTACGTCTTTCTGTATCTGTAGAGTAGGGAGGGTGAGTGTAGGCTCACAGCACTTAGGCTACATGTGACCCATTGTACATCCTCCCGAGGAGTTGTCCTCCTAGCTCATAGTCCATCCTGTCCTTCCCAGGAAGGTGGACAGGTCACTAGGAGACATCTCCTTTATATCGGCAGGTGTAGGCCAAGACATTAGACATGCCTGACAGTTTCATCTTGCTGTTCACACATCCTGCAGAGAGGTGTGTCCACTAGCCCCATAGTATGGAGGTGTTTCCTTAGTTGACAGTGGCCAGTCAGAAGTCCTACTGTTAAACGTAGGTTTTTCCCGGTCATCGCCAAATATTTCTTCGGTGCCAGCTTTCCAGGGTCGCCCAGGGTGATCCTGGCAAGACTGCATCTTTTGATTCCATCCCATATCTCAAGGAATTGAGCATGGGTGTAACGTTTGGCTAGTTACGCAATTTTCGAAGTCATTAGGCCGTAAGCCCTGGGCCTGGGCCCTAAAATTTTTAGTCCAGCCTCTTCTCTGGCTAAAGAATCGGCAATGTCATTACCTTCACTCTTGTCGTGCCCTTTAACCCACCTTAGGATAATATTGTTATCTGCCGAGGCGTTAGCTAAATCTTGGTGGCACTGGCCTCGATATAACACGTCTGTTCAAGGCTAATAGGGCTTGTCTACTATCAGTGCAGATTGTTATGTTTTGTTAGAAATTCCTTTTCTGGTTAGTTCTTTTGCGGCAATTTAGATACCAGCCAGTTCTGTTTGAACCACGCTGATTTTGTTTCCCATTCCCCAGTTAATCCTTAGGCTTAGTGCTCTGAAGTAGAACAGGAGTAAAACTCCACATCCTGAGCATCCTCATCACATCCTCATTTTTGAGCCATCTGTATGGGGACGTTATAACTTAAAAAAACCCTTGGTCACTCAACTATGGTGGAAGTCCTTTGAAGTTGAATCTCCTTGTTAAGGCGGAAGCTGCAAAAGCGGCATACAGGCTGGAATACAATGGGAATTATTACTCGCTTCTTGAAATAAGAAGTGATAACATGTTGGACACATTTAACAACAACCAACCATAACAAATCAAGCTAAACTGAAACGGGCTGGAAGCATGCAGTCAGGAAGGAGCGCTGGTATAGGACAAGAGCTGGAGTCTGTGCTAGTCCCTGGTTTGCATCCACATTCCATGCGAATATCTACGCTATCGACACGTGTTTGCAAATAAACATTGTAAAGAGGCCAAATGATCCTTAAACACTCAGATAGTCAGGAAATCTTCAGCATGCTCCCAGATCAGATCTAGACTGGTCGAGAATGCCTTCAAAAATCATGGCAAACCACAATAGAGTGACACTTGAGAGGGTTCCAGTGCAAAAAGGTATTGTCTTTTCCAATCTTCATTCTAATGTTTTCGAAAACTGGAAAATCCTTGATTATATTTGATGAAAGAGGTGGATAATTGGCCTATTCTACTTTTCAGATCTTTTGTAGTCCTCTGAATCTTGATTACATTCTCCAGCATTGATTATATTTGGTGAAAGAGGTGGCTAATTGGCCTATTCTACTTTTCAGATCTTTTGTCGTCCTCTGAATCTAGATTACATTCTCCAGCACAACTCTATTTAAATAGCCAATCATCCCCAACCCTCTGTGTTTCCTATCCTGGAGAAACCTAATTAAGTAATGCTAGGAGTTAACCAGAAAAGGAATTTCTGGAGAAAACCTAACAATCTGCACTGATAGTGGACAAGCCCTATTAGCCTTGAACAGACAACGTGTTATATCGGGGCTAGTACTAGAGTGCCACCAAGATTTAGCTAACGCCTCGTCAGATAACAATATTATCCTGAGGTGGGTTAAAGGGCACGACAGGAGTAAAGGTAATCTCATTGCCGATTCTTCAGCAAGGAAGCGGCTGGACTGAAAATTGTAGGTCCCAGTGACACCTACGGCCTAACGACTTCGACACCCATGCTCAATCCCTCAAAAGATGGGATGGAATCAAAGGATGCAGTCTTGCCAGGATTATCCTGGGCTACCCTGGGAAGCTGGTGTCGAAGAAATATTGATGACCAGGAAAAGCCTACGTTTAATAGTAGGATTTCTGACTGGCCATTGTCAACTAAGGAGACACCTCCATACTATGGGGCTAGTGGGCACACCTCTATGCAGGATGTGTGAACAGGAAGATGAAACTGTCAGGCCTCTTTTATGCGAGTGTCCGGAGTTATCATCAATAAAAGAGTGTGTGTTCGGTGAGTCTTGGCCTACACCTGCCGATGTAAAGGAGATGTCTCCTAGTGACCTGTTCACCTTCCTGGGAAGAACAGGATGGACTATGAGCTAGGAGGACAACTCCTCGGGAGGATGTACAATGGGTCACATGTGGCCTATAAGTGCTAAGTGCACTCCCTACTCTACAGATACAGATACAGATAAGGCTAGGAGTTGAAACTGAATACACGGCTCATAAAACAGTATAAAACACTGCAAATTGAAGCTGTACATCTCATTGATTCAAATAAAACATCAGTCGTACTGTAAATGTAGGGCTATACAACATTTTTTTGTCCACCGCAAGTAAACGACAATTTCTGTGTGTGTTTATGCAAGATAAAGTTGATTTAGGACTTCTGGGTAGAAATTAAGCGTGGTTTTTCGAAAAATTTCCTCCAGGAAGGCTAGTCAGTAGCGTTACGTATTTTAAGACTTTGGTCACATTCTCAATGACCCCCCTATAATATTAACCACAAGCCCCCACTAGTTACAGTTCTCATTAAATCCGCAATTTTAGTTTTCCAGCTCTCCAGATAGTAATACTCTCGTGTGCTCAGAGTGCATATACCATAGAGATACTACAGATAGAGGCAAGAAGCCAGCTCCGAACCCGTCAGTCTGTAATAGAGAGATAGAGAGTTAAAAGGTTCTGGTTGACTTTATCTGATGTCGCGTATGCTATAGACACAGACAGCAACAGAAAAACCTCTGATACTCTGTCCCTTTATCTTTTACCGGAGTTAAGACGGACATTCCCACTTACACAACGGCCTATTGCTCGTTGCCTCTATCTTCTGTAGCTCTATGGCATATACCCTGGTACTGCCTACTCCAGTTATCTGTATAATTCAATATCATTTTGGAAGGTGCCACAAAGACGATGTCTCCCCTGTACTAACGGGGGAAAAATGTATTATAAATAGAAAAAAAAAATAATTAATGTGTAAAAGTGTTCTATAGTTCTCTTTGTCTCGAGATAAATAGTGCGGCTAATAAATAAATAAAGACACAATTTAAAGGAAAGTTAGAGTTGCGTTGACCAAAATAATAATTTCCACGGGATCTAACCCGTAATAAATAATCCTCGCAAACGAAAGCCGCACAATAATAGAAAATTATGTTAGTCGCGGCGTTGTTGAATTACTCGTAAAGTTACAAATCATATGTCACTTGATGTTAATGTACGACGAATATATTCTCGAACTTTCAGTATGGCTGTGTTTATTTCTTGTTAATTTTAGCATTAAAGTTGATGATGAAATTTTCACCTTTATCATTATTGAGACTTTTACGAACCAATTTATCCGAATCTACTTGACCGATTAAGTTGAAATTGAATGAATTTTGGGTAGGGAGTCCCTTTTTGGGGGGAAAATAAGAAAATAGTTTTTGCAAACTGAATCGAGAGACACATTAGAAGAAAGGAATTGTTCCGAGTGAGTTTTGAGTATGCAACGCCTCAATTATCTTTGAAACGGATAGCAAGAGATTTTTATAGACTTTGGTGTGCAAGGATTTTGTAATTTGGCCAAAATTATTAGTTCTTTTTCAGATATACGATCCATTGTGATTCTCAATAAACACTAACAATACCAATTTATTGAAACGTCAAGGTTGTTATTGTAAAGAAAAACACAGAAAACAAAAAAGAACACAGCGACGAGGAACCCCCCAAATCGGAGGCTCCGCACTTATGTTAAGGGAAGCTCGGGAATTCTCTAAGCTAAAAGAAGGCGAAGGACCAAACACTCTGAAATCTTGGGAAAAACCCCAAGTATCTTTCAAGCGGACATCCACGCCATAAGAAAGTGCGCCCAGTTCAATATTGATAAAGGATACAGAAGACAAAGGATTATCATAATGTCGGATAGTCAAGCAGCCATTAAGGCACTGAGCTCTTGAAAATGGTGTGGGAATGCCTAGACAAACTCAATGAACTAGGCGAGAACAACATAGTCACCTTACTATGGATTCCAGGACACACTGGAATAGAAAGAAATGAAATAGCAGATGAACTAGCAAAGAGGGGGACTGAAATACCTTTCTGGGGGCCTGAACCCTTTTGCGGAATCAGCCCCAATGTAATATTGGAAGAAATAAGTAAAGCCGAGAAAAAGAGAAGATCTGACCAATGGAAAGATCTAGTAGGGCTTATACAATCAAAGACTCTTCTGGGTGACTACAACCTGTTGAGATCAAAAGAATGCATAAGTCAAAGTAAAACTGCGCTAAGAGTTTTAACAGGGATCCTAACGGGACATTGTCGCCTGAATGGGCACCTGAAAAAGCTCAAAATAGTGGAGGAAGAAGAATGCAGATTTAGTGGATTGGAAGAAGAAACCTCCATCCACATACTTTCCAACTGCACAGCACTTCAGAATCCTAGGGCACAGCACCTAGGAGATTACTGGATAGAAGAGGAACATTTGCCTAAGCTGAAGCCTGCAGACATCCTAAAATTCCTCCGGGAAATAGGACAAAGGGAACTACTAGTTTCTGAGACTCACCTCAAGAACTGAGTAGAAGTAAGGGGGCACAATAGATCTTTTAGGTCTCAGTGAATGTCACCCCGAAATACATACATACATACAATGATTTTGTAATTTGGCCAAAATTATCAGTTCTTTTTCAGATATACGATACATTGCGATTCTCAATAAACACTAACAATACTAATTTATTGAAACGTCAAGGTTGTTATTATAAAGAAAAACACAAAAAATAAAAAAGAACACAGCGACAAGAAACCCCCCAAATCGGAAGCT
>CAJUYH010008006.1:0-16321 GCA_910591685.1 Galerucella tenella | reverse complement strand
GAAGTAGCTGCCACAACATTTTGAGGTTAGTAATGACTTTTATTTATCAATAAATAAATTAAGTGTCGTGGACAAAGTATAGTATTCTACTCGCAATTTATGGCCATAATTCACTTGGGTGACTTGGGTGGAGGCGTTACTTTCGTAGCGGCAATGTGTCTTACGTCTTTTTCTACTGTCACACTGACAGTTCTCTCCAGGTCTGTACCTTGTTGTTTACAGTCAATTATTATTTATGAAAAGTGAATATTAATCTTATTGATTTATTTATTTAAATAATACAGAAATATGCATGGATACACGGAAAAACATCAGTATTTTGAAAGTTTTCAAGTATTTTCAGTTAGAAAAAGAAGCTGGTGATTATTAATTGCATAGCCTTTTCTAATTTAGCTGAATACGATCCTGATGATTTTATTTATCAAATTTAAGGTTAACTTTATGTCAAAATAGCAAATAAAATAAACGACATGCCGAAAACCCGGATATACGTCATAATCGATGACGCACACCAAGAAGGGTATTATTTCAACTATATCACATCTCTCACATGTACGCAGTATATGTTTCACTGTACATTTCAGTCTTGGTTGCCTTTTCATGCATTTATGTTCAAGCTCCTGGTTTCACCCACTGATTTTTATATTGTTTCTACGGTTTTTGGTATACCAAGAACCTTTCCTGGTTCAGGCTGTGATGTGTCCTCTGCCTGACTCTCTTTCTGCAGGTTCATCTGATTTTTCATTGCCCTCGATACTCTGGTGACCTTGCCGTCAATTCCATAATAGTGTAGATGTCGCTGACTTGAAATTGCCTCAAGTGCCTGACTGAATATGTTTATTTAATTCTCTATTGTTGCCGCTCGCGTGGTTTTTATAGTAAAGGTTATTTTCTATAATACATCATTTTTTAAATTAAAAATTCAAACCAATCTGTGGGTAAATAAGACTTTTAAAATTCCTTAGATAAAATTACAGTAATATGAGTTTTATTTATATAATATTATCGTATTATACATAATAGTCTACCTGACCTTAAACTGGTTGAGAAAATCAAAATAGCGTGATTTAATAAGGAGTTACTTGGTTTATAAAATTGATTAGAAATGTTGGTTGAATTGGAATTATGATAAAATAAATAAACAAGGATGATATCTACCTTATACTGATGGGGCGCAAATAGGCCAAAACCGGTCTATAAATGATATTGTTCTTTCGAATTGCAAACTATTTTATTTAACGTCGGTCTATTTCTTCTCTACCCCTAACCGGAAATTTTGGTGAACCCACTATAGGCGAGCGGCACACCCCCAAAAAGTCGTTTAGAAAACGAAAAAGTTACCAGATCACTTCTAATCGCTAAAAACCATGTTACTTTATGTTTTCGAGGTTTCTGAATACGAATATGACGTTTGTTTTTTCTAAAATTGGGGGAACATTGTTAAAATCTACAATTAAGTGAAAAATTAGAAAACATTTTTTTCGCGAATATCGTACTTCAACTTGCTGCCATTCAGGGAATAATCAATATTTTTTCATAAAAATTCAATCACACATTTTTGAACTCATTTGCAAGGCAGTAAAATATACCCGAAATTTCCAAATTTCCCACCGATCGGGAAATTCCGGAAAATTTTTTACTAGTCGTTTTGTCTTTGTGCATACTTTTGCAAAAGTTGGTTGGAAAATGACCGTGTTTTTCAACCACTTTACCCACACGCTTTTTTATTTCTAAGCGTGAGGAGCGCTGCACGAACTTGTTGCCTTTACAGCACTTGGACTGTAGCAGTTGCTGATGTTTGGTAGCTCAAAAGGGTATTGGAGTATAAGGCTAAAAGACATTCGCGGGTCCGTTGAACTATAGGGAAACACGAATTTTTGACTGATTTTGCGAAAAATCGATAGTACTTACCTATTTTGAGAATAATCCGTCAAAAAATTTGCGGGTTATACATATTTTGCTGAGAAAAATCCAAAAAAAGATTTTTTTTCGCCACTTGAGCCATAACTTTTGGGCTAGTTATTTTATACAAACCACAGTTTAAAATGTATTGCACTGTACGGAAAAGTGATCAACAACATGTTTTCTCGCTAATTATAACAACATTTCAGTTAGTTTCTTCATAATATTGTTTAAATTACCACTTTTATAAATATATATTTGACAGGCTACAAATTTGTATGAAAACAATTAAATCAAATGACAAATGACATAGAAGCTCTAGCGTAATGTGTGACATGGTTGCCAGCTGTAAACGATTACGTGAGAATCATGATATTTTTAAAATATTAATTAATAATTATTGCATTCGAATTTCATCTTAGAAAGTATTGGATGAGAGGGATGAATGCATTGTAATGCACATCAATCTATTCAAGAAGATGAAAAAAATATAATAATTGGATTCACCCTTCCCCTTCTAGAATAATTAAGTTATTCTAGAAGGGGAAGGGTGAATCCAATTATTATATTTTTTTCATCTTCTGGAATAACTTTATGTGGATTACAAAGTATTGGATATTTTTTGAGGGGAAGGCTGAATACAATGATTATATATTTGTTTCCCCTTCTTCAAATACGCAATATAAGGATATCATCATATATAAAATGTGTTTATAATTTCATTTATGTTCTTGGGTTTGTCTTGAATGAATCTAACTAAAAATATAGTCTGATACAATATTTAATTTCGTATCTTAATAGTCATGTAGCAGATTGTCGAGTAGTCGATTACAGCTGGCAACCACGCTACAAAGTATTGTTTTTGTTCTATGTTTTGTAGGTTGCATATCTGTGTATGCGATTATTATTAAAATTATTTATATCCAAACTGGTTGCCTGTCAAATATATATTTATAAAAGTGGTAATTTAAACAATATCATGAAGAATCTAACTGGATTTTTTCCATAGATAGCGAGAGCACATGTTGTTGATCACTTTCATGTACAGAGCAATACATTTAAACTGTTTTTTGTATGAAATATCATGCCAAAAAGTGATGGCTCAAGTGGCGAAAAAAAATCTTTTTTTGGATTTTTCTTTGTAAATTGTGTATATTGTGGATTATTCTCAAAATAGGTGAGTACTATCGATTTTTCGCAAAATCAGTCAAAAATTCGTGTTTCCCTATAGTTCAACGGACCCGACATTCGCCACTATGAAAATCTTTTATTTATCAACTACCATAGGTCGTAAAGCTACAGTAATTGATGCCTTATTGATTTCTGTCGCTTGAAATTGACACTTTCAGATTTAAAAGTTTTAATAAATATGGAGAACACTAGACTACGAAATGTTAGTCTCAAAACTTGTCCTGCGCTCAAACACAATAAATGTTACTTAAAACGTAGATTGAACAAAAAGAAAATACTCACTAACAGAATTTGTTAACTAATCAATATACAAATGATTATTGTAACCTTGCACTTATATAGCACTGTTTTTATGGGAATTTACTTCCGCTAAAAGAAATTAATTGACATTCGTTTTTGAAAAATGCACTGACAACCCCCTGACATTTCTCGAGAGAAGGTCGGCAGTTGGTAGGTTTACTTATTATTACTGAAAGATCATCGATTCTAAGAATCGAATGATCTTCCACTGGTTTGAGAATATAGTTCTCGAACAAAAGTTGAGTGACAGAGTTTTTGATTTTCAATTTTTACATATGTAGTCTCCAAGTGTAATATACAAGGAAGTTTTTCAGAAAATTTCAAATGTTTATTTGCAAAAATAAAAATTATAAATAATGATACAATAAATAATAGTAGAAAACCATGTATAAATATAGAAAATTTATTCACTCTGTACATTCATCATTAACTACATTTACGTTATTAGTACATGAATCTCGGCAACTACATAAATCACAGCATTCCAAACTAGATTTTTTACAAGGTCACACGTCGGTAGAGCAAGAAGATTTTTGAGCACAAGAACAGAAGAAATTTTGCTTAACCAACCCCGTTTAACTTTGAAATGTAATTCAATATCCTTCGTTGCATATAGCCAGAGAAGTAGTTGTTGCTTCTTATTGAAAGGACTTTGTTCTTTGTTTTTGGAAAGACTCTGTAAGGCGTTAATAGTATTATACTATTACCTTTGACAAACATTTTGTAGATGTCAAAACTTCATTCACACTTTCCTTCAAATCTATATTGATCACTATTAGGTATATTGATATGAAAATTTCCAATTGCACTAATACTTTGGAAAAAATCAATTTTCTGAGAAAAACATTTGCGCGCCCAAAGAAATTCATGGTATACTAGTTTTTTTTATGTACAATATTTTTCATTTTGTTTATAAAGAATTATTCCATAATAGTATATAGTGCAACAAGTGAGAACAGTACTTTCCCCACTTGTTGCCCACTATACTTTTTCTACAACTGCACAAATTTAAAGAATACAAGTAAAGCAACTTAATATACCTATATATATATATATATTTTTTTTCTTATTTCTTTGGGAATCAAACCACAATAATGTTTTTATATTTTTTATTTCGACGTTTCGGTAGCGTTTCAGTTGTCAAATATTTTCGGTGTGTCAGATAGGGACCAAGAGTATTTAATTATTAATTAATCTTGACAACGGTAACTGAACGCTACCGAAACGTCGAAATAAAAAATACACTTAGATTCAAAAGTTTTGCATCACCCTAAATCTCCAAAAAAAAATGTGTTCATTATAAATGGATCAGAGATTAATCAAATAATTCGTTTCAATAAAAAAAAACGTGTATATTTGTCAAAAATTTTTATTATCCAATAATAAACTTGCTTTAAACATAAAAAGTATTCTTAGAAATTAAATAAATTAAATACAAATTGATTCTTTTTAAAGAAAAGGTTAAGTGAGAACCTCTAGAATTTATACAAGCTTGAAGTCGCCTGCCCATGCTGTTTACCAAATTATTGATATTCTGTTGAGGAATATTTCGCCATTCTTCTTGGGCTGCATGAACAAGCTCTTGTACACTCCTGGGTGGATTTCTGCGTGCTGCCACTGCCCTGGCAAGCATGTCCCAAGCATGTTCTATGGGATTCATGTCAGGAGATAGGGCAGGCCAGCTCAAACGATTGATCCCTTCAGTTTCAAGATACTCATTTACAGCTCTGGTCCGATGAGGTCGGGCGTTATCGTCCATAAAAACGAAGGAATTGCCAACAGCTGCGCGCCATAGTCTCACGTGAGGATGTAGAATCTCTCTGAGATACCTATCACCAGTCATCGTTCCCTCCACATGAATTAATTCTGTGCGATCATTTAACATGATACCAGCCCAAAACATAGCACTTCCTCCTCTGAAGGGCGGCACGGGGCGAACATGGGCAAGCTGAGCAACTCTCGTTGGATCCGGCCACACACGTATTCGATGACTATCTTCTACCAAACAAATCCTTGTCTCGTCGGAAAAAAACACCGAATTCCAAAATTCTTCCGGCAAGGCCGCGTGTTCTTGAGCCCACTGTAGTCGGCGAACTCTGTGCTCAGGTTGTAGTCTGGGCACTCTTATTGGTCGGCGACACTTCAAACCTGTCGCAAGTATTCGTCTTCGTAATGTCGAGATCGATACTTGAACTCCCAATGCATGTCTCATATCTCTTTGGAGTGCTGGTATTGCCATGGTCGGGTTTCTTTGGATAGTTAAGTGGATATAGCGGTTCTGCCGCTGATTAGTAACACGCCTTCTACCGCTTCTAGGTCTATCACGAAGAGAATTGGTCTGGAGATACCGGTTCAATACACGAGACACATCACTTTGCCAAACGTCAACTCTGTTTGCCACGAACCTTTGAGAATGACCTTTTCAACTAAAGCCACTATTCTTGCACGGTCAATCTCACTTATGACTTGACGATTCATGTTTGCACTTAAAATCGTAAAAATGAAATGCCTTGAATGTTAAAATGATCGCACTAAAAATGTTATCTTACAAAAAAAACTGTAAACATCTGTATATTGCAAAAAATATGGAACATATTAAAATGGTAAACATTGATAAACAAGCCAACAAAAAATTGTTAGCGCAAAAAAATTCCTTCGCATCCGAAGAAGGTGATGCAAAACTTTTGAATCTATGTGTATTTTGATGCCTAAAATCAACTCATGCTCATGCTCATGCTCATGTGACCGTTTGACGCATTACAACAAAATCAGCAATTTTGACAATAGTAATTTTGTTGAGTCATATATCTATACAGTGAGTGAAATAGCTCAAACTAATAATTTATGCAGAAACGAAATCAATAATTCAAACAAGGAAGATATTCAAAATTATGAAAAATACGCCGTCAGTGAATATAATTGAAGAATGGTATATACAATTTATCGAAACTGGTTGCATTGCACAGTTAAAAAAACCAAGAAATAATGATGGTCTTTTAAACAAGTTGATGTCAATCAATGAAGTGCTACATGATAACGATCATGAAATTTCAATTAGAAAAATTGTTGGAATTTTAGAGCTTAGCAAGAGTGACGTTCAAAGATGTCTAAAAATTTTAAAACTAACTCCATACAAAATTCTGACTTATCAAAAATTGTACGTGTCATATTATGAAAAACGAGTAATGGTATGTGAGACTTTACTTGACTTATTAGGAAACGAACCCAATTCATTATTAATTATGTCTGATGAAGCAACGTTTCACATCAATAGCATGTGTAACAAACATAATTGTAGAATATGGGGTTCTCAAAAATGAATTTCAGAGAGATAGTCCAAAAGTAAACGTTTGGTATGCGTTATCTCGGCGAAAAATCTATGGTCCTTTCCCCTTTTCGGAACCAACAGTGACGGGTACTAATTACACGGATATGTTGGAAACTTTTTTTTATCCGCAACTAGTTCAAAATAGAATTAGTGACGACGTTCACTTTCAACAAGACGGTGCACCACCACATTATTAGTTAATAGCACGAGATTCATTAAAAACGTTTTTTAATGATAAGTGTTTAGGTCGAGCTGGACCGATTGAATGGGCACCGCGGTCTCCTGAATTAACTGTCCCAGATTTTTTTCTCTGGGGATATGTGAAGGATAGGTGCTATAATTCTAAGCCTAATAATTTAGCAGAGCTTAAAAAAATATCAGGATCATTATTGAAAACATTCCGTAAGAAATGTTAGAAAATTCATTTAAAAATTTAAAATTTCGCTTACAGTTATGCATAAGCGAAGAGGGTAGGCATATGCAGCATTTATTGTTTTTTTTTATTCTTCGTTCTTTATATGTATTGAATAATGTTATTGTTTTATTTCTAAATAAATTGTTTGTCAGATTTGTTGGCAATTATTAACGTAATTAAAAATGCATACTACATGAGACCGACTCAAATGATTTTGTTATGCGTCAAACGATAACAGATTGAGTTGATTTTAGGTATCAAAATACGTTCATATGAAACTACTAATTAAAAATGAGGAGCATCCACGCAAAAGTAAACAAATCCATTTGAAATATATCTGCATAAAAGGATATTTTTTGCTGTAGTCACAATTTTGGAAAAATTTGGAGTTTCATTTTTGCTAATTTTTTTAAAAAATATCGGAAAATATGCTACAATTTTTATTTTATTTTTGCTAAAATATTAAAGGAGTTTTTCGATATAATGATATGGATTTGTTTACTTTTGCTTGAAATGTGAGGATTTGTATCGTTTTGCTTGACCAGCCGGTTGAAATTGTTCTCTTTTGACTGACATAATATAATAAAAGCTGTTTCAAGCAAAAAAATATTTCTTTAATCACCTTAGAAAAACGTTACAAATGAACAAAAACTTGTATTCTATTCCTACTTGGGAAAATGTCATGAACATCAAAGGTTCTTCACATAAACATTCACAACCTCTCTCCTGTTCTACATCTCCCTTTTAGTAGGTTTCCGTTGTCTTTTTCGAGATCCACTGTTACCCTCACCTACTGAGATCAAAGAGTCATCCATTTGAAATAATAAATCAATAAATAAATCACTAAAAACCAATAAATCCAAAAAATCCAAACACTTCCAGCTGATGCAATGGTGAAATATATTTGCAAGCGTGGTGGTTTCTATCGTTGCCTATGGCTATTAGCCAAAATCGCGGAACAGTTTGCACCACTAAGACATGTTCAGACAACTTGCATTAACCGTTATTTACACTATTAAATACAAGATGACACACTATGTATAAAATATATTGTTTAGTAGGCAGTTCTGAAATACCTCTGGATTTGTTCACTTTTGCATGGTTCTTAACAGTGCCTTCGTATTTTCTGCAAGGATTTGTTGCTTTTTGAAAGAAATTCTTCTGAAACTGACGCAAATTAATAGTTTACGGATTTGTTACTCTTTGGTTGAAGTTCCTGATTTCACCACACCATTATAAAAGGATTTATGTACTTTTGGTAAAAACTGGTCATGAGATCTCATAGAGATGATCGGGGTCTACATGATGCAATATTTATCTCATTTTGTGGTGGAAATGGATTTTTTTTCTGTTGCGTGAATGCTCCTCAAATGTAATACTACATGAAACCTCGAATATCTTTGTTGTTAATGAAACAAAAGATAGAAAACTATACATTTTTGGAAAGGAGTTCAAAAATTATAGTGTGTTCCATTTAAAATAATACATATTTTCCCCTTTGAATTTGACCAGCATTAGTAAACCACCCTGTTTTGATGAGGTGAAATGCCAGCCAAGCCTAAAAAAATTTCTTTGATAACCCAGTGAAACTAGTGAAAACCCCATCTCTTTGGAGCAATTAATAAGCTGGGCATTTATGTTTAAAATCAGTCACCCTTATTTGGGACACCCTGTATATTAGTAGAAGTTGATTCATATTCTGTCTCCATTTCAGTCTAGAGTTCGACTGGTTTTTCAATATTGTTGACGATTTTATTAGCAATGTATGTGGCGTGAGAAATAATATTTCTCATAAGTAGTATGAGTAATATTGTTTTGAAATTAAGTAAGGTATGAGAAATACGTCACTTTTCATTTCATCTGTAGAAAATATGATTCTTCCTACTATCTAAAGTAACTTGTATTTTACCATAAATCAATCAATTGGCTAAATTCCATAAGCGTACCTAATATTTGTTTAAAAATGTGTGGCTCAATATAATTTTGATTTTTTATATTGAATATTGAAATAAAAACTCGCTTATTCCGATGTCTGCATAAAATAAAAGGTAGAACGTGTCGCGGGACACACGGTAGGAACTTCAGTTCCTTTTAAGCAAAAGTTATGTAATACATCTGACGTTATAGATAAATAATTTGCATATTCTTTGGTGGTTGAGTAGTAAGCACACCAGACTCTCACGTGGTAGACCCGGGTTCGATCCCCGCGAGGAATTTTTTTTTTATTGTTAATTTTATTTTTAAATAATCATTCTGCTTGATATTAATAACGACAACAGGTAGACGTTTGAAATATTTAGCACAATATTCATTATTATAGATAATGGTACGGTACACTTCATGTGGGAGTCCGACTGGCAACATCTACTTATAACAGCATCTTATATTTAAAAAAGGAAACCGTAGCATTATACAAATTGGACATTCAAGAACTGTACGTTTACCACAAAATTAGTGGAAACATAAAATTGAATTGTTAAATTTTTAATTTGAAGTTATATTACAGTTTATATAAATTTTTATTTTCTAGATTTTTTCCTAAGTGGATCGTGGAAAAAATATGCTGCTCGACTCGTGTGGATTGTCCATATCGCACTTGAACGATTGTCCTCGTGCGATATGGCCATCATATCCACACTAGTTGCACAAACTACAATTTCTTTCAAAATATGCCCTTTTACATTTAAAAACTACCTGCCAAATGTCAAATCAATTTACCCATCCCTTTTGAAGTTATCGAATTAAAACATTCAAGTTTACAAAATTTCAACACCCTGTATTTCGAAAAGTAGCTAGACCCCTTAATCGCGCAAAAAAAAATATGGAAATAATAGTAAAAATTTATCCGAACAAATTCAAGTAGATCACTAGCACTGCGAATACCAGCTTTGCATAGAATTTCAATATAGCATCGGTGGTTCAGTGGTTAGAATGCTCGCATTGCACGCGGGCGGCCCGGGTTCGAATCCCGGCAGGAGCATATTATTATGAATCGCTGCTTCGTAAACTAGAGAGAGACTAAGGAGGCACAAGCACGCAAGCAAGGCACATAACGAAGCAACGTAACATAACGTAGCGTAATGTAACGCGTAACGGTCAGATCTTTTGCGTCGCGACCCCTTGTCACTCAAACATAACCTGGCGTAAAGAACTAAAGTTCCAATAAGTCAAAATAGAGACGATCAATTACTTTCAAATTATGCTATTCATATTTATCCAAAGCGCTCAAAACAGTCTTTCATTCTCACCCCACGTAACTAATTTTTATTCTATTGACAATAGAAAAAACCCAGAACTTATCCTGATACGGGGTGAAACTACCTGCCCGATGTAGAAATAAAAAAAAAATTCATGTTAATGATAATATTTTTACTTTTGCTTGTTAAATTTCCCGCTTGTTAAATTACTAAATAAAACAAAAGGTGTTCATTTTTCAATAAAAGCCACATGTGTTTTGACTACTTGTTCAAGGCTTCAAATACCCATCAATTAATTCGAAAAACATTCGTAATAACAATAATTATAGTTTCTTTTCAAAACGAAAAAACACGTTGAAAATAAAATGTTTAGATTTTTAAATCCTATTGTTAATGTGAACCAAACAAAAATTTTGTTTTTCTTTTTAATTTTTAACAATACATCTATTAAACTTACTGGCAGGTGGTTTTTGACACACTATTAATGTTGTTCATTAATTGATACAAACACATTTTGCATTAAGTATTCGCAATTAGCGATTCTCTATAATATTTTTAAGTTGATTTCGTTAATTTTGTTTTGCGAATCATTTAATTAATATCGCAGTAGAAAATAAATGATTAATTATTATATCCAAATAATTTAAGTATTTCCAACATAAAACAGTTCACGTTTACTAATTAAAACCAGTATCATGGCGTTTCTGTAGTTTATGTCCTAGGTCCTATCCATTGGACTTGATGGCTAGAGCCAGACAGAAACGCTGGAGGGGTGCGAACAGAGAGAAAGTACAGGAATGGATGGATGAGGAAATGGAGAGAAGGTGGGATGAGTATGAGGGCGCGCTAAAAGGAGCGATTGGGAGCAGGAGAAATTGGGTGGACCGGAAATTTGGGGAGGTGAACTACTTCTTGACGCAGGTGCTCACAGGGCATGGGTCGAGAGTGGGTTACCTACACAAGATTGGGAAAAGAGATACTGGAGTGTGCTAGAGATGTGAAGTGGAGGATGATGTGGGACATGTGTTTAGATGTTGGAAGAACGAGGAAGTTTTGAAGAAGTTGGAAAATAAACTGGGAGAGCCCGAAAAAAAAAATGAGAATTGTACCACGTCTTCGAAGCATTAAGATTAACATGGATGCTTCTAAGATCCTCTTCACTATGACCTTTGCAGATCTAGTGTGTGCCCTCATGTGTATCTAGAATTCCGTGTCTCTACCCATCCTTTTTTCAAGACTCCGTATGCCTTCATATTATATTGAGAGGGTTGTCGTTCTTTTCCCTATCGTCTTAAAACCTTAGCATAATCAGGCCTTTGCAGTAGCACAATATGATAGATGTGGTTTTCTCAACTTTTTGGTAAAACCTTCATATGTTTGTTGAGTCTACAGTGCCCTGTTATGAGCCCAGCCAGGATACTGGTTGTCTACATATTCTAGCTTAGTAGGAATTTGGTGATTGCTCTTCGTTGAACTCTTTGACCTATCTGATTCCAGTTGCCTTATTCCCCCATTTTCAAGACTGCTTTTGTCTTCAACGCTTTCGCTATACCACAGAAGAGTTCTGGACCTTCGTGCTCCGGCTAGTGAGTTAGAATATTCGTTTCCCTTGTGATTTAAGTGCCCTGGTACTCAGGCTAAAGCATGCAGTCTCTGTTGCTGCATTGCACTTTACCATTCACTTCAATGGCCATAATTGGCAAACATATTTAATAAAAAAGGAAAAAACTATTAGTATATGGAACTACACCATAATTAAATAAACATTAGCACGTCATACCTACATGTGAAATTTCGCAAACAACATAAAATTGTTTCGGTCTAGTCCCAATAAATTGTCTCACTTATTATTTATGTAAGTAATTAATAAATGCGAACCTTGGAGAGCTTTAGCAATCATGTAAAAAGTATCTAAACAAATGATATGATTATCAGTTTTTTTTTGCTAATTGATATTTAAATACAGTTACCGTTGCTTGGCTACATCTGGTTTGATTTATTAATATTACAATCGGTTGGCAATTGTTTGTATAAATAAAAGATGAACACATTTTTTGTTTGACGGGTTTGATGTAAATTGTCTTACAAGTTTAATAATAGATATTTACGTAACTAGTTATGAAAAGTGCGATATTGTTCAACAAGCGTAATATTTGCCAAAACGAGCGCTAGCGAGTTCTGCAAATTACGCGAGTTGAACAATGTCGCTCTCTTCATAACGTGTTTACGTACAACGTTTTATCTAATTCCGCGCTTTCATAATATTTAATAAAATCTTCAATTACAATGATAATATTAAAGTGGATTCAAATGGCGTTAGAAGTATTGTTACTATGATGTATTCACCCAGAAAATTGACTTACTTTAAATAACTGTGTCCTGAATAATGTTGTTTTCAATGTTTATAAATCTTAAAATACTATTGAATTAAAATAATGGGGTAATTGTCAGTTTAAATGATGAAATAATTGTCAGTTTTGACGGTACCTAATTGATAAATTATTCTTTGTAACTCATGTGGTATCTATATGTTGAAACATAAACAGTTACGTAAAGTTTTTACATAACTACTTTTCATAACTGATATATAAAGGTTATGAAAAATGTGACGTTACCTAACGTCAAGGAGTGACTTAAAGTGTCACATTTGATAGCGGAATTAGATAAAAGCTAATTTGTTTACTACTTTTCTATGGATATCGCAGATATGATATTAGGAGAATAAGTAATACTTTATGTGCTGACTGCTGATTGTTTAGACAATCCATGTGAAGCACATAAAGTATCAACTTATTCTCCGAATGTCTTGTACTATTTTTCAAACGTGCATAATTTTATTCGGGGGTAATATCTCTAGTGCATTTAATTTTTCCGGGAAAATTCGGAAAAACGAGTTTCTTAGTAATTTTTTTAACAAAAAGCATGAGCGAGAGTGGTTTTAAAAATCCGAGTCGAAGACGAGGATTTTTCAACTTTTGCGAATGCTATTTGTTAAAACAGGTTACTTAGAAACGAGTGTTCCAATTTTTCCACGGGAAAAATTAGATGCACGAGAGATATTTGGTAAGATTATTTCCTGAGTTAAATAAACATTTTATTTTAATACATTCTTTAATTAAAATAATAAGAACAATATGGTTGAAATAATACCCTTCTTGGTGTGCGTCATCGATTGTTAATCTCCTTCTATCACATTAGATAGGAAGAAATGGAAAAAAAGGTAGGTCTGTGATTAATCCTAATCAAAATATCACAATAATGAACCATTTGATTGTTTTACAAACGTTAACCCTAATCTTTGACTTACAAAAATTTGATTGGTTGATGTTTAGATTACGGGCCAGCGCAACCTATCAATCGGGAGCTCAAAATACTATGAAGGCGTTACTTTCGTAGTCTTACGTCTTTTTCTACTGTCACACTGACAGTTCTTGTCAGGTGTGTACTTTGTTGCTTACGGTCAATTATTATTTATTTGAAGTGAATATTAATCTTATTGTTATATTTATCTAAATAATACAAAAATATGCCTAGATACACGAAAAAACATCAGCATTTTGAAAGTTCTGAAATATTTTCAGTTAGAAAAAGATGCTGGTAATTATTGATTTCATAGCCTTTTCGAATTTGGCTGATTTTATTTATCAAATCTAAGGTTAGCTATATGTCAAAATAGCAAATAAAATAAACGACATGCCGAAAACCCGGATATACGTCACAATCCATGACGCACACCAAGAAGGGTATTATTTCAACTTATACACCTTTCAAGCTAGGAAAGGTAATTACTTCAAATTTGTCAAACTTGCATGGAATTTTTTCGATTTTTTTCCCGGAAAAACTGCGGACAGCTAAGTTGACAGTTGTTAAGTAATTTTTCCACTTAAAATTTATATTACAAATTCTTGATAGCGATTGACCAAAATTAATAGGAAGAGAATAATCGAGATAAAACAATAAAAGAGAACGAATTTTTTAATAGAGATAACAAGATTGAATTTTTAACTTATTCCACTGATGTACCTCTCCCTCTGTAATTATTATTTCTCCTATCCGTGGCCTGTCTTGTTTGAGTATATATTTATATAATATATGAAAAAAGGAATTATGTTGTCTCGCTTAGGCTGAGCACCCAGTATATTTCAAAATATTTTAGAAATGTGTATTTCTATAGCAACAAAGATTCGTGCATTTAGTTAAAATTATCAAAAAATCACCACCACTTGTGTAATTACTGTTGAAAATGTTACTAAGCCTTCTGCATTGCTGGCTCTTGCACTACATAATATGACGTATATTGGAAAATTCTTAGCCTCCTATAGAACCAAACAAAATTTCAATGTCAAAATATTTTATTACTCAACATATTCTCCTCTTAATTGGATACATTTATTACAGCGAACCTGCAACGTCTCTAGACTTTCAAAAAAAATGTTTCTTCTTGCTCTGCAAACCAGACCTCCACAGCTTTTATTACCTCCTCGTTGAAAGAAAATTTTCGACCTGTTAAACTTTTTTTCAGTTGAGGAAAGAGATGATGATAGTCGGACGGAGCCAAATCTGGTGAATAAGGGGGGAGTTCTAATAATTCAAACCCTAAATTACCAATTTTTTGCATGGCAACATAGGATTTGTGTACAGGGGGCGTTGTCCTGCAAAAACAAAACACCATTGGATAGCTTTCCGCGTCTCTTCTCTTTAATTTTTTCCCGTAGAGTGGTCAGTAATGTCGAATAGTAATCTCCGGTTATTGTTCTACCCTTATCCAACATATAAATCATGATTACTCCATGGCAATCCCAAAAAACTGAATCAAGAACTTTTCCAGCAGATTATTGAACACGAAACTTCTTAGGTCTTGGAGAGAACGAAGGACATTGATCACCAAATTAAATCTGCTTACCTCTTAACCCTTTTAAAAATACAGGTACTTGATGATGGCTCGATACTCCAATTTTTCTATTTTCACAATTTCCGTGGACATCTTTTTTCTTTTAATTTATTGCGTAACTCTGGTTACTCTACTCTCTACTCTACTCTACTCTCCTTGCTCAAAATTTGACAGTTTTCTATTATCAGGTCTTTTTATCATATGTAGAAAGTTAACACGGACGCCTTGCTGCACAATTTTAGCTAGATATAATATTTATATCCACAAACAAATAAATAAAAAATCTTTGATTGTGTTTCGCTGATGTTATTGAGATGTAAGACATACATAGTTGTTTACTATGTAAAATATTATAAAAACAAATAATATTTATAATTTAATTCTAACTAAAAATGTCTATTAACTTTTACTACTTTTAAAAACATTTTAATTAACAGGAAAGCTTATCAATAAAACCAAAACCATTTGTTGAACTTATGTTAATTTGTATTCCCATTTTTTATTTTTATTATTAAAGTGGAGTTAACTATAAACTTTTAGTTTCATTTTTAAAAGTAATGAAATAGCTGTCGGCATGAAACGGTCGTTACTAGGCGACAAATATAAACAAGACCAATTTGTTGATACATTTGTAATAAAATATATATCACTGAACAAGTTCTCCATACATACAATAATAATTATTATTGTAGCTTTTTTGTTTAACGTATGGAATTTTTAATTACATTTCGTTTTTATTAATTGAAAGTCGAACAATAGTGGTAATCAATAATGATGAATATCTTGTACAACTTGTAGGTATAAAACAAAAACAAACAAACAAATATTTGAACAAAAAATCGTAAAAGATTTATTCTGTAAACATTATAATGTTACATAATCACTTTCAGCTTCCGAAGCTGATTATGTATCAGAAAAAATTCGCACGAACAAAAAAATCGTTATCAACGTAATATAATTCGCAAACGTTACGTAATAATAAAATTGTATATAAGTTGTCACGATTAACGATGAAATCTATCCAAGGTTCTTCATAGGAAGACATAAAACTGGGATTTTATTTGAAATTGTGCATTAAATTTTATGGATACGGGATA
>CAJUYH010008005.1:0-16324 GCA_910591685.1 Galerucella tenella | reverse complement strand
TTCATATCACGTTTTCAGGGGGTAGGAAATAAGAGTTTTTAAAAATTTTCCTAGATTTTCCGAACGATTATTTTTGAACGTCATAGAGTCTGGACCGATCTTCTATGATTCTTCTATCAAATGTAACAAACGGCGTACAGTTTCATATCACGGTTTCAGGGGGTGGAAAATAAAATGTTCAGTTTTCCAGTGCGCTTTTCTGCACAGGAGAAAATGTACGCCATAGTGCTGGAACCGATGGTGGCATGATAAACTATCGTTCTGAATGGGTTTAATGCTGTTTCAAATCGCGACATTTTTATCCCCATGGGCTCATAGTCTAATAGTGATGGATTTAAATGTAATGAGATTCCAACTGTAGTCCAGGGAACAATCAGGAACTTTGAATTTTACAGATAAATACGACTTTCATTGCAGATTGAAGTGCGTGTAATTTCAATTCAATCAAGTACAAAAAGCAGACGTATCTAGAACAGTACATGAGCAAAATGGAAATATATGAATACATAATTGCCGATATCGGTTCCAAAAATTATATAAGTTCGGCAAACTTCTTTGCTAAAACATCAGTTTCTGTTCCTCACAGACTAAGCATATTTCGTCTTGTTTTGTAAGTGGTGCTTGGTAAACAGTTGATAGGATTTCTGTGGAGCATATTATTTTTTTCACACAGGCGATATATGTAGCAACTACTTATTGCTTTAGATAGTATTCCCCAAAAGATTGCTCCATCAATATCTCCTTCACATGTTGCTCCTATTTTTGTGGATGGTTGATTGCTTCTTTCATTGGTTTTTCAAGTTCTCTTGAACGATGTTTTTCCTTGCAATGTGATGGGTCATCTGCGATATATAAATGATAAATATCTTCAGAACCTGGATGTGTGATAATTCATCCACAATACCAACGAAAACTTTACCAAGATGTATGTATGTAATAGGAGAGTGTTATGTCAAGACGTGGGGGGCGACCACGCTAGCGCAAAGTTAGCGCTAGCAGCGGCGATCTGTGGAAGCGTTTGAAGGTGGCTGAACGTCTATGCTTTGATACTATGACAAACATCAAACGTCACATTACCCATAAATTTATTTCATAAATATAAAGTTTTATATTATCTCTTCATTGAAAAACCTCATTAATTATTTAATGTTAGAAGAACTGACGAAGAACTGACCTCCTCTAATTGGTATGTAGGTATATTTCCACGCAATATTTTTCCTTCAATATTAAATTCTACAGTTGTATACGTTTCGATATTCTCCGCCATAATTAAACCCTATTGAACAATGAACATCAATAAAAACTAATCAACAGAAATTTTAGGGTTTGAATTGTTGTTTGTCGTTGACATCATAAGGTATTATTTCTTCCTGGGTTGACGTTGACATAATGAACCGCTGACCAACTTAGCGCTGTCACTTAGCGGTCAAGTTCGCCCTCTGCTTACTCAGCGCTTGCCTAGCGCTAGCGTGGCTGAGCGCGCCCATAATATCCAAGATACCGATACAATAAGTTGGTATCATCGAAAAGTACAAAGAAATGTATAACTTTATTTATATCATTCAATGAGATGTGATACACTCCTGGCTTTCTACTTACAGTATATACATTATTTTGGTGTTAACGCGGTTGGGAAGTATTTAATTTCATTATAATACGCTTCGAAGGATGTGGGTATTCATCTTTTGGAGAACGTAACAGGCTTGCTAACTCACCATTTATTCACGAAATAAGGCGCTTTGCATTCGTCAGACAAGAAATTAGTTACATCCCGAGGGGTGAAAATGAGCGGACCACCATTGCATACCACAATAACTCTCAATTTCAACCTCAAGGTTGTTTATTTTAAACTCTGAAACTCAATTATAAGCACGAAATAATTCAATTTCGTGAACTTGGGATCTGAAAATGTGAAGAGATACAATAATTTAGTGAATTCAGAGAAACTTTAGCAATGGAAATAAATAATTCAGTATGTAGTATATATGGAGTCGAATAGGATTACATCCCCAATCAAACTAAATATTTAGTAAGAGCTGGCATATTTGAAATAATTTCACCATATACCTATGTGGTTTATCACTCAAACTGTGGCGAAGCCGTCATTTCTCAATTTTCAGCCTTCACACATGCTTATCCTGCCCATATTCAATGATAAAGTATGGGTGAAATGGCCAAGCAATTAGCTCCTGATATTGGAAGATTGTTATTAATACCCGAATTCTGCTACAATACTTGAATGTGAAGTTATTCTCTGAATAGAAGAGGAAGATTGAATGTTTCCTGGACAGTTGACAGGTGATAAAATTGTAAATACAAAATACCAACCACGCCTTCAGTTCTATAATGTGAAAACAGTATTCACAAAACCTATTGTTCATGAAACGAATCTATTGAATAACTGCTAGAGGTATATTATTGGCGAAGGAAAAAATACAACATTGTTTGCTCAAGAGCTGTTGGCTTCCAAAAAAAGTGAATATATTATACTCATTTCTCAATGTCTGACAGCACAGTAGCCTCATTAAATATTCAAATAGAAATTTATTTTTTACAGAGTGATCCTAAGAATTTTACAAGTAAATACTAAAATTCTAATGCAAAACAAGTAGGTGTCTGTATTGGTTATCTATACATCCCTGTTTCAGCTCAAAATACAATATGGTAATAAAACTGAACAATGCCAGATAAACGATAAATATTGCGGCAGTTGCGGAGATTACGATATTAGTTTATTCTGCTTATTTAATTAAATTCGGTCGACATTACAGTTGAAATAAAATTCATTCGTTCACGCCTATTAACAAGTTACATTTTCATTTTTATTAAATTAAATTAATTGAAGAAAATATAGTTTAATTTTCATCATTCAAATTTATTGACACTTAATTAATGTATGTCAAGTAAAGTAAACATACCATTTATAGGAAATATAAAATTCAATCTATAGTATCATCCTCTTCGCTGGCCATACAAGAATCATCCGAAGACTCGTCGAGAGAGATCACTATCGTTTCTATAGTTTGTTCTATGAGGTTATCTAAAACCCACATTTTCTCTTCCTCTTTAATTACATGATTCACAGCATCTCTCCAGTTCTCTTCAGTTATTGTTGTCAATGAGTACTTCATTAGTTCACGAACATCTTTCATTTTAAATGTTTTATTATGTCTAGCTACATCACCTCTCATTTGGGCCCATATTAACTCTATCGCATTTAATTCACAATGGTATGGCGGCAAACGAAGCACTGTTATCCCACGATTCTTGGCTATTTCATGAATAAAAAACTTTTTGAATTGTAGCTTGTGATCTGAAGCAACCTTTAAAAGTTCTTTTTTCAACCTATAATCTTCAAATGGTATATCTTTAACGATTAACCAGTTTCTAATATCAGCTTTTCTCCAAGAGGTATATGGAAAATTTTCTGTTAATCGCGAATGATAAGTGCCATTGTCCATAACGATTACAGCATTATTTGGAATTAATTCGACCATTTGTGTAAAATACTCTTCAAAAACATCTGCAGTCATTTCTTCATGATAGTCTTTGGTTGATGTTGACTGAAACTCCAATAAACCACCTTCAACGAACCCTTGATTGCATCCAATATGCGTTATTATTAGTCGGCGACCTTTACCGATAGGAGTTTTCAGTCCAGTAGATAAACCTTCTATGGAAGCTTGACGACTGGCTTTAATACTTTTGTCCTGCCATATTTTTTTCACTGAATGTTCTTCATTGAGCCATGTCTCATCTAGATAATAGATTTGTCTTCCCTCCTGTCTGTATTTTCGGATATCTCGTAAATACTGTCGTCTCCAACATATTATTTGCTTGTTGTCGATTAGCACTGATTTGCGACTTTGCTTCTCCCAAGTAAAATTTAATTTGTGTAATATTTTCCACAAAGTTTTTCGCCCTATGTCAGGCAAATTCTCGTCCTTCTTTACCATTCTTAGAATTATGTCGAGGGTTGGGATCTCTTTTTAAAAATATAATTCGTGTACTTTTCATCTTATTGTATTTTGCATATGTTCATCAAGGTCAAGTGGTTTTCTTCCAGTTGACTTTTTAGGTGGAGATATATTTCCATTTTTCCTCTCCCTCAGAAGCCTGTAAATAGTAGATTCACTAACTCCTGCCATATTGGAACATGCCGAAACTATATTTCTAACAGTAGCAGCCGGCATTTGATGTACAACAGCATCATGCACATTTAACACTACAGTCTTCGTTTGTAAGCTAAGCACGCTCTTACACTTTACTGGGGTGAAACTTGAAGACATTTTTCACAACACAGTTAACACTTATGGAACGTAAGCGACTCTGAGCAAAACAAATTATACAAATTTGGCGAGACCAAGTTTCACCGTATATACCTGCAAAATTTCTAAGTAGTCATTAGGACAATCCCTAGTAGGACCCTATTGTAATGTTTCTTGGAAATTATCAAGTTGTTTTAACTAACCGAATTTAGATTCATATTACCTTTATATATCAGATCGGGTATAAAATTAAATAGTAAATAAATTCCTTAGATGAACGGTGACGTTTATGGTTTACTACCTGACTAGCATCTGTGACCTTTTCGCGTGCTGTCAGACAATAAGAAACAGACTATAGGCAATGCATTTCTTATTGCATTCCATGCCGTAACAAGAAGTTAAGTTCTGGTGAGAAGGAATGTGCACAACCATTCCCAGGAGCCTCTCTCCACCATCTATGTTAACTGTATAAGACCATTTGCAGAATCCAAGAATGCCGGCACCTACCTAACAGTCGAATTGATCCTTCCACAAAATTCACTCCTCCAGATGCTGTGCAAGTTCACCAACACCTGATATCCAACAACGGTAGCTGTTTTCCTTCAGAACATTTTAAGTCTGCGAACAAAACAGTATACGACGTATTATTGGAGCAGTAGCAGCACCCTAAGTTAATGGTCAGGTGGAACGATTGAATCGTACAATACTATCAGCAATTCAACCATCGGTTGCGCAAGAAAGGTAATGGAATCAATATGTTCGATCTGCACAATTAGCAATGTACACAATAAGACATGGGTGGAACACTTCTGCTTCTGTGCTCAAAGACGAAATACGGCAGATAAAACAAAAGTCTGAAGAGGCCAAGATATATGAAGACAGTGGTTTGGTAGTTATTATGGAACCAAATTAGTCGAGTTCGATGATTGTTGAGGGGGTGTTGCTAAATGACCGAAGTATGCTTAGCAATCAACGCATTTTCAATGTTAACCCCGTAAACATTGGAATGATAAGTACATCCTTTGGTAATGCGTCTTACGTACTTTCACGTACATCCTCTTGAGGAGGTGCCTGGTATATTTTATGTAAATGTCAAAAACATTCAAATTCTCTTGAATAAGTCTATCGCTTCTGAAAAATTGATTGTTCCGGTATAGTTTTTCCTGCCTCACACTTTAGATCACTTGGCACTTTGTAGACTTCTCGTTCTGCATGAAACAGTGAGCACTTAGCAATTAAATGTTTGACGGCCATTGGCAGATCACACACGTAACAGGTACCCACTGGTTTCTTTTTCGACAAATGTTCGTGAGTTGATATCGTGTGTCCTATCCTTCGACGATGGAAGACTACTTGGTTGTGCCGACCTGCTGGGTTCACCTAGTTTGGTATTAAGTCTGGATCAGGTCTTCAACTTTTCCTTGGTCAATCCACATCTTTCTAGAGTGCTTGCTTATGCAGTTTAAAAGGTCACATTAAGGAATTGAACTGGTTTTCTTGTTTTGTATGTTATACAAGTCTTTTTTATTCGGGCTACAATTTTTTAATACCTTGCACTGCACTTAGGAAATCGGTGTAGATAGCTGCTCTTGTTTGATTTTGAAAATTGATTTGTGGTTGTGCTTTTGATATTGGATACAGTTCGCCATAGTATATTTAACAATTCTTATGAAAGCAACATTTCTGTCGTTTCGATTTCCGTGAAAGTCGTTGCATCTGTGTATATAAAGAGGTGGTCTGCCAAACTAGTTCTGAGATTCATGGAAAGTTGGTGGATGGAAGTAGGAATTGGGTCTTTTTTGGGGGTAACTATAATTACTCACCCATGGCCGAAAATATTGGAGATTGGAATAACATGATATCCTCAAACACTTGTTATTATTTTTATTCAAATATATCAGTTACAACGTTTATCAATAATTTTTTTTCATATAGTTCCAACTCCCTATCCCATCATATTATGATTACGCATTATACCATTACCTCCGTACATCGGTCCAATTCCTTCTGCTACAGTTTCAGCGACAGCAGTTTTTTGTATCATAGAATGTCCCATTGGACTGGAATGGGCACTGACACCTGAAAATAAAGCAGAAATTACTTTTTCAATTGTATCATAGAATAGAATGGAAATTGGTAGATCGGTGATGTAGCACTTTAGTGAAAAGGAGAAAAAAACTGAAAATGAGACAAGAAACGTTGAACAATGCGTTCCATCTTGAAATCAAATATGTATCTATAAGTATCCCCATAACATAAAGATGAATAATCTATAATAACAGAAATATCATCAACACCAACGAAGTCTTTGTACTTTGTTCTTCGGAATAAAAAAAGGCAAATTCTACCATATTCGTAATTATTGTACTTCTAATACAGCTGTCAAATGTGTGATGAATATTTAACTACATACTTTTTTTCGTGGAGAATTGAATATAATATTAAATTTGTTCGAATATCCCTGTTGTATTCATTTATCAGGGCATGTGTGTTTTTACGGCGCCAACCTCACTCCAACACTTTTTGACATGCTGCATTCTAATGGATATTCAGGCAATGCTGATCATATTCAAATCACAATACGATATTCCATGTTAGTTATTCAAAAAACTTCCAAATTGTATGAAAAGAAGGGATGACGTCCAGCAATCACTTTTTGCACAAGATACATCGTGATTTATTATAAATGTTGTATTATCTTTCATTGTCTCGACTTTCCAATATTTTTGGCCATGATTGACAAAGATACTTTGAATAGTAGTAAAATGAAATGTTCGGCTATTAACATGTCGACTCGTTCCAAAAAAGCGATAAAATGGAATTAGGTATATCAAACTCTCTACTTGAACGCCAATAACATGAAAACTACATTGTATGAAGAAAAGAGAATACTATTTGAATATCAAGAAACGAAGAATGGAAACAACAGCTGGAATGATGATAACGACAGTGGCGTGGATCATAGGGGAACGAGGAAGCACGTATTCATCCTTACCGCACGTCTGTGGTTTGAATAATCCTAATATATTGTTCATACATTTATTATAAATTCTCTAGTGGAAGTGTGTCATTATTATAAATGTTCTCCCACATTATGTCATTCATTCCTGCTGTTGATTAGTATGCTTCGCCATTTGAAATCGAATAAATCCCTATCGAAATTTGTATGCCGCATGTTATTGAAAAATATGAATATGTGCTAAAAGTTCTGTGACTAATTTCATTTCAAATACAACTCGTTGGTCTATTAAATAAATTGAACTTGGGGCCTACTCTGTAACTCTTCCTCTGAAATATAGAGGTCGTTAAAAATTTAACCGGCGCTAAAATCAAATCGGTATTCGCTAACCACATTTCACTTAAAATTTTAGAGGATTCCTTAAAAATAGCCTGTTCAAAGTATTATTTTTAAAGGGATGTTAAAGTGTGTCTTTAAATAATAACGGTAACAAAAATAGCGTATGTAGATGTTGCTGGTGAAGCCTAGATTGAGGATTTAATTGCAAACCACGAAAAGTTTAAGAAATTGTTAGGTTATATTTGAAATACAATAGATTCAAAAGTTTTGCATCACCCCAAATCTCCGAAAAAAAAATGTGTCCATTATAAATGGATCAGAGATTAATCAAATAATTAGTTTAAATGAAAAAAACGTGTATATTTGTCAAAAATTTTTATTATCCAATAATAAACTTGCTTTAAACATAAAAAGTATTCTTAGAAATTAAATAAATTGAATACAAATTGATTCTTCTTGAAGAAAAGGTTGAGTGGAACCTGCATGAGAACTTTAAATAAAGAGTATTTCCACCTCTAGAATTTATGCAAGTTTGAAGTCGCCTGCCCATGCTGTTTACCAAATTATTGATATTCTGTTGAGGAATATTTCGCCATTCTTCTTGGGCCGCATGAACAAGCTCTTGTACACTCCTGGGAGAATTTCTGCGTGCTGCCACTGCCCTGGCAAGCATGTCCCAAGCATGTTCTATGGGATTCATGTCAGGAGATAGGGCAGGCCAGTTCAAACGATTGATCCCTTCAGTTTCAAGATACTCATTTACAGCTCTGGTCCGATGAGGTCGGGCGTTATCGTCCATAAAAACGAAGGAATTGCCAACAGCTGCGCGCCATAGTCTCACGTGAGGATGTAGAATCTCTCTGAGATACCTATCATCAGTCATCGTTTTCTCCACATGAATTAATTCTGTGCGATCATTTAACATGATACCAGCCCAAAACATAGCTGAGCAACTCTCGTTGGATCCCGCCACACACGTATTCGATGGCTATCTCGTACCAAACAAATCCTTGTCTAAACAAATCCTTGTCTCGTCGGAAAAAAACACCAAATTCCAAAATTCTTCAGGCAAGGCCGCGTGTTCTTGAGCCCACTGTAGTCGGCGAACTCTGTGCTCAGGTTGTAGTCTGGGCACTCTTATTGGTCGGCGACACCTCAAACCTGTCGCAAGTATTCGTTTTCGTAATATCGAGATCGATACTTGAACTCCCAACACATGTCTCATATCTTTTTGGAGTGCTGGTATTGCCATGGTCGGGTTTCTTCGGATAGTTAAGTGGATATAGCGGTTCTGCCGCTGATTAGTAACACGCCTTCTACCGCTTCTAGGTCTATCACGAAGAGAATTGGTCTGGAGATATCGGTTCCATACACGAGACACATCACTTTGCCAAACGCCAACTCTGTTTGCCACGAACCTTTGAGAACGACCTTCTTCAACTAAAGCCACTATTCTTGCACGGTCAATCTCACTTATGACTTGACGATTCATGTTTGCACTTAAAATCGTAAAAATCAAATGCCTTGAATGTTAAAATGATCGCACTAAAAAGGTTATCTTACAAAAAAAACTGTAAGCATCTGTATATTGCAAAAAATATGGAACATATTGAAATTGTAAACATTGATAAACAAGCCAACAAAAAATTGTTAGCGCAAAAAAATTCCTTCGCATCCGAAGAAGGTTATGCAAAACTTTTGAATCTATGTGTAGTTTAAATGAACAATCTTTATATATTCTTTTAGGGCGGAATTTAGATTACACCAAAGAAGTATTAGTGACACAAATACCAACTAGTTTATTTAAAAGACTTTCGCTTTTCCAAGAAAGTGTCAAAAATGTTAATTGATGTGATAGAAATTTTTGTTTTTCAGTCGTTTTCGGCGCCTGTGACATTTTTTAAAACTATATACAGGGTGTCCCGTAAATAAGTGCCGTAAATAAGAGGTATGATAGATCGTTGAGAAATATATAAAATACTCAAATGCAAACTTTTCCCTAACCTTCTTAGTTTGTGAGATACAGGTTGTTGGAAAGTGCAGAAGAAATAAAAATTACATTTCATATCTTCTCGGGGAATAAAAGAACAAATTTAAATTTTTTTTGTATGTTATTGTATCTTCAAAACACATCGACAGTATTAATTATGTCAAATTCTAATAAGCCAGTGGCGTGGTAGGAGGATATCGTGAACTTTTAATGTACCATATTTTTGGAACACCCTGTATTGAGAGCAAAAGACTTTTGTTTGCAATTTTTTATTACATTTTCTACATAAATGGTACAGTTATACTTAATAGAACACTCCATTTTCAATATTTTAAACTTTTTATTACAGTAAGACACTTTATTATGTTGTAATGTTTTTAAACAATAAAGTAGTAGTCATAAATATTATCTTAACACTTTATTTTCCCTTAAGTAATTATGAATTACAAACCCATAAGAAACGTTTGTGTTTAAATTGTTTGTAAGTGATCTTCAAGGAGGTACTACAAATTTATTTAAGAAAAAACAACTTAAAAAAGTGTATTACTTTAATAAAAATTAAAAAGTATTGAAAATAGAGCGTTCTATCCAGTTCAACAAAGAGTACATTTTTTTGTAGGAAATTTAATAAAGAATTGCAAACAAAGCACTTTAGGTCTAAATACAAGATGTTTCAAAAATATGGTACAATAAAAGTTTACGAACCTCTCGTACCACGCCACTGGCTTATCAGAATTTGACATAATTTATACTGTTGATGTGTTTTGAAAAGACAATAACCTACAACCTATGAAATATTCCAAAGTACTTCCATCCCCCGATAAGATATTAAATGAAATGTTTATTTTTTCTGCACCTCTTAACAGACTGTATCTCACAAACTAAGAAGGTTAGAGAAAAGTTGCATTTGGGTATTTTAATAGTATATTAAGTATTAAGAACGGTAAGGGTTGTTTACCGGTCGACAGTTTTCGGTACTTATTTACGGGACACCTTGTATAACTTATAATAATCGCATGCAAGAAACCAAAAACAGTTTATGTGGAGTGATTTGTGGGTTAGTTCCACCATCAAATACAAATGTTCTCCTTTTATCTTTCTTTTTTATCAAAGCTGGTCTCTACCTTATCTATTAAATGACAAAAGCGCTGTTGCCAGATACTCCACTTGAAATTTCAAAGGAACCCTTCAAAATAAATAATTTTTAACAGTCCTCCAAAATGTATACTTGCAAAATATAATTTCAACAAAAAATTTTTAAAGGCCCGTTAAAAACTTATTTTTAAGAGGCCTCTAAAATTTAAAGGATTAGTTACAGAATAGACCCCCTTGTCAGTTAATTGGATATTAAACTCCAGTCAACATCACTTGTACTGATTATTATATGTTGGCAGAAATGCTTGGTGTTACGGCGATTGAAATGGTTCATTGGGTCTTCAATTTTGGGATTACGTTATGTCAATTTGACAGTCTTCGTATTTTTCGCATTTCAAAGAGTGATATTTTAGAAGCAGTGACGAGATCAAAGTTTTTTTCTATTCTGTTATTTAACGTCGGTCTATTTCTGCGACTTAGGCTAATCAACGACGCCGGGAGCACTCTACCCCTAACCGGAAATTTTGGCGAACCCACTAGTGTTCCAACCGTTCTTTAACGAGTCCAACATCCATGGACTCGGGACCCCGGTTTTACGTCTCCTCCGAAAGACGGCATATCTACATTATACCTCGTGCTCATTGGTATAATGCCTGCGAGCTGTGATATGCTACTCACCCTAGTAGTCTAAAGTGCACCCTAGTAGTCTAAAGTGTATCACTGCAGGCTGTACGGGCCCTATACGATGGTTTTCCCTGTCATGGTAACCCATCCAAGTACTAACCATGTCCGACCTTGCTTGACTGTAATTATCGCATCAAACGCGTTCCACTACAGTGCTGGTTCGTCGCCCAGATATCAAAGTTGAAGTAATCAATATTCTACTTACTGTGACTTTCTGAAAATGATTGATCATAATATCCAGGCTTACAGGCTACCAATACTAAATTGCAAACAAGCCACACAATATATTTCATAGTTATTTCAAGTGGACATAAAATACGTTGTATCTCAAACTGCAACCGGTGGAGTGATTTTTTTGTGTATTTATACTGATGCAAAATCCTGCTTCCGGCAAATAATTGTTCATCAACAAACCAATAACAAACAAAAATCAATCAACCGTTATAAAATTTAGTATTTTACTGAATTGTTTTCGGGTTATAGTAGTTGTTTTTGCTGATTTTCAATGATATACACTTTTGTCAAGCAATTTTCCCAGAATTTTTTTCCATACGCTTGATTGAAATAAAATTACATCAGAATAATTGGTAACGAAGAGCTGCATAATACTGGGTGTCCCAAGATAATGTATCACATCTTAAGTGCTTGTGAATTCTAAACAAACTGAGAAAACATTTTATTTTTTCATTAGAAAAATCTATTCATTTAAAAAACAATACTACAAAAGCAGAACAAAAATCAATTAAAAATCTCAAAGAAGATGATTCTATTATTATTTTACCGGCTGATAAGGGCAATTCTACTGTGATTATAAACAAAGTTGATTATAATTCAAAAGTAATGGATTTATTAATAAATGGCCCTTAACTAAGCTACCAAATGATCCTACTAAATCAATTGAAAACAAAATTTATAAGACACTTTTCAAATTCAAGAACGAATTTGCTAACCGTGAAAGAACAATGTTAACACCTAAATACAGTAAACCACAACATTTTTATGGTTTACCAAAAATTCATAAACAAAACATACCATTACGACCAATTTGTAGCACTATTAATTCCCCATGCAGCAAACTATCAAATTATATTTTAAAAATCATTGAACCCCTCGCAGGACAGACAGATTCATACATCAAAAATAGCAATCATTTTTTAGAAAAACTATCAGATTTAAAGTTCAACAAAAGCCATTAATTGGTTAGTTTTGATGTAGTTAGTCTCTTCACAAATGTACCGGTACAGAAAACAATAGAACTTGTCAAATCAAAATTAGAAATATAGATCAGACCCTTACAGAAAGGACCAAATTGAGCGTAGCAGCAATAATAGAATTATTAAAATTATGTATAACAAAAACATATTTTCAGTTCAATAATGATTTTTATGAACAGAATTTTGGTCTTGCCATGGGCTCTTGCCTCTCACCAATTCTATCAAATATTTTCATGGAACATTTTGAAGCCAAAATAGTGAATAATCAAAAATTAAAACCAATGGTCTGGTGGAAATATGTAGACGACACTTTTGCAATATGGCCTTATGACTTAGTATCTCTAAATGATTTTTTTTAATAAATATAAATGAAGGAGAAGAATCTATAAAATTTGAAATTGAAAATAACAATTTTTTACCATTTTTGGATATTCTTATCAATAAAACACCTAGAGGGTATGAAACAAGTGTTTATCGTAAGCCAACACACACTAATAGGTATTTGAATTTTGAATCAAATCATGCTATAAGCGTTGAAAAAGGGGTAGTAAAATCTTTATACGATAGGGCCAGAATCATTTGTTCTAATGATAATCATTTCACAAAGTAGAAAACTCTACTGAAAAATGTTTTAAATGCCAATAATTACCCGGCAGAATTTGTAAATAAAGAAATCAAAAATATAGAGAAAGGCTCATTGTTAATACCCCATAAGAATAACAATAATATTAATAATTCAGCTAACATAATTTTCAAAAACTTGACAATACCGTATGTTAGGGGTTTGTCAGAAAGAATTAAGAAAATTGGTAATCAATTTAACATTCGAACCAGCTTTAAATCTAACAATACTTTAAGATCTATCTTAACAAAAACGAAACCAAAAAATGAAGAACAATCTTCAAAAAATTGCATATATCAGATATCTTGTGAATGCGACAAATTCTATTTAGGTGAAACATCTAGACCCATTGAAAGTCCGAATAAGTGAACATAAAAAATACATCAAAGATAGGGAGTTCTTTAAGTCAGGTATTTGTAAACATGCTTGGGAAGAGGGGCATGAAATTCAATGGGATTCGACAAAAATAATATTGAAAGAGCCCAATAATAAAAGACGAGAAATCAAAGAAAGTGCTTTGATACAACTAAATGCAGATAAATGTGTAGCTAGTATTTCAGCCGAATGTAGTCAAACTTGGTTACCAATGTTAGAAAGAGAAATTTCCAATAATCAATTACCTGCGTTATCAGGATAGCATCATAAGTTTTTATTCAGGTTTTCTTATGATTTATCATTGGAATAGTTGTTAATAGATACACACTTCAATACACAAAATCACCAAACTGAGTTATACATGTTTTGAAAACAAAAATGATCATACAAAAAAAGTAACAACAAACGCGTTTTATTAACAACATTTCCAAAATAAGCTAAAAAAGCGCTATCCCAATAAAAACCGTTCCTGGAACGTGCACTTCACTGGATTCCATTTTTAGTTGACTATCATATCGTTAGAATAATGTCATAAAATAAAATATTTTATTTCACATTTTACCGGAGGTTTGATCTACTATGAATGGACCTTAATAAAATTTGACGACAAAGTTTTGTAGTCTTAAACTTCAAAATATTATTGATTGTCTAGTTGTCATATTTTTTCGTTGTGTCAGATAGGGACCAAAAATTATTTTATCACTAGTTAATCTTGACAACGGTAGCTGGAACGCTACCGAAACGTCGAAAGAAAAAATAAAAAACATTATTGTGGTTTGATTCCCAGAAGAATAAGAAAAAAGTATAAGTAATGCCACAAGGAACTTACAGAAGATACTACAGAGCCTTGGAAAAATTTTCTATTTCCAAGTGAGAATTAGGACCAACTGATTCTGGAACGTAACATCCTTGTAGTTTTCACAGCATTCCAAGGAAGTATTGTTCCATTTTCCAAAACGTAGAGTTTGTTATAATTTGAATAAAAAGTCAATGTGTTCTTCAAAAGCAATGTTATGAAAATACTTATTTATTCATTGTCGATTTTCAATCAGTTTAATGGTTTCTACTGGTGTTTATTCATTTTCGGGAAGTATCTTCGAACAAAAATATGTTACGTTATTTTATATGTTTTCTAACGTGATAATTGACATAAATGACAGGTGCATGATTGATAGGTGATTGATAGCGTGTTTGAGTCTTGATGGAAAAAGTGGCAACGGCTTCCACAGCGCTTATATTTAATCAGTTTCAAAAAACTCGTTGTGAATTGGGAATTTTCCTAGTTCTTTAAGTTAGTTGGAAGCCACAATTCTTCTTTCCTCCCGCTACTGCTATGCATTTTGCTTTCTACTGTTTAAGATACTATTGAACTATTTTTTGAATCAGTAGCCAGATCTTGACTTCCTATCAGTTCGGTGTCCAGACCAACCGCGTCAGCATAATCAATTAATTATTGAGAATTGATGAAGAAATAATTTTTTATCATCGATAGTAGGTACTCTCAAGATATTTTAACATCCATTCCCGGGTTTTTCACATTCCAGAATCTATTGCATGAAATGATATATAGGTTTTCCGGTATAGTAGCTAACATTGAATGCATTAAACTCCCAACTAACTTTTTAATGGCTTCATTTTACTTCATTTTTTAGATAAATGTATGTGAACTTTTGAATCTATTGGTGTCTCATCACTTACAGTTTTCCATATTGAAACGTTGTGATAAGTTTTTGGCTTCAATGAATTCCATCTTCAGTTCTTGTGAATTTTATACCAAGAAACATGTTAAGTGGTCCTTAGTCATAGATTTTGAGAGTTTTCGTAAGTTTCATCTTCGATGCTTCCATTTGTTTCTCATATCTCTATATCACTACTTAAATAATATCATCAACATATCATTTGATAATTTTCATTTTGTTTACTGTTCAACCCTTATGATCCCACACATATTTACACCTAATGTCTACCGCAGAGAGTACCCGGGTACTCTGAACTTTTGCGCGCGCGCACGCATTACTTGTGCTTCAAAATCTCGAGAAGTGTATTCAACACTCTTTGGCTTTTCAGAAAAAGGAACTCTGTGTTCGTATGTGCCCAAGAAAAATGGAGCAGTGATCTTGCTTTCGATAATGGATAGAACTGCAACTGTCAGCAGCAACACGGAAGCAAAAAAGCCGGAAATGATTCTTCACTATAATTCGACGAAAGCAGGTGTAGTTCAAATGGCTTCTGTATCTGTAGAGTAGGGAGGGTGAGTGTGTAGGCTCACAGCACTTAGGCCACATGTGACCCATTGTACATCCTCCCGAGGAGTTGTCCTCCTAGGTCATTGTCCATCCTGTCCTTCTCAGGAAGGTGGACAGGTCACTAGGAGACATCTCCTTTATATCGGCAGGTGTAGGCCAAGACTCACCGAACACACACTCTCTTATTGACGATAACTCCGGACACTCGCATAATACATGCCTGAAAGTTTCATCTTCCTGTTCACACATCCTGCATAGAGGTGTGTCCACTAGCCCCATAGTATGGAGTGTTTCCTTAGTTGACAGTGACCAGTCAGAAATCCTACTGTTAAACGTAGGTTTTTCCTGGTCATCGCCAAATATTTCTTCGGCGCCAGCTTCCCAGGGTCGCCCAGGGTGATCCTGGTAAGATTGCATCCTTTGATTCCATCACATCTTTTGAGGGATTGAGCATGGGTGTAACGTTTGGCTAGTTCCGCAATTGCCGAAGTCGTTAGGCCGTAGGTGTCACTGGGTCCTAGAATTTTTAGTC
>CAJUYH010008004.1:8199-24524 GCA_910591685.1 Galerucella tenella | reverse complement strand
CACAGTATTTAGGAAAATTTCCAATTCAAGCTTGGAGCTCAAGAAAATTCACAGCTTGAACTAGAAATATGAAGGAAATAAGATGATGCGCTTCTGTTAAAATCCAGGAAAAAGAAATTATCACAAGCTGGGGAACTTCAATGTTCTTTTAATGTAAAATATTTTTTATTCTGAAAATTGTTTATGTTTCGGTAAGAGCTTTAACGAGCCTCCACTGGATTCTCACGTCTCCTAATTGTATACATGGAAGACAATAATTCGCAACATGTGAATCCAACTGCTGAAAGGAAATATTAATAGATACAAGACTTGTGTGTGTGTGAGTAGGAAGAGAGGAAAGATGCTAATCTGGGTATAACATGGACTACTAATTGATGATAATTATAAGGAATTATGTCTGAGTTAATTGTTTGAGTGATAGAGGGACAGTTTTAAAGTAAATTATTTTGTGTGTTTTCCAGTTGATTTTATCAGTTGTTTAAAGAAATTTATGGAATTACATTAGTGGTCAAGGTTAATAAATATGGTCAAATTTTGGATAATTTATGGGTCATAAAATGGTTAAAATATTCAAATTGCTGTTTGGGTTATTCATCAGAAATATTTCTGCTGGAATAAAAAATCAACTCTTATTGTTTTTTTATTTATTATCTTTCAAGAGTCCAATTCAAGTTGGTTGACTGTTGATGTAATGTTACGGTGAAACAAAAGGTGGAACTGCATCTGTTGTCGCAAGAACAGAAAGTAAGTACCTAATTGGAGTCAATTGGTGTTGAGCAATATAAAAAAATACATACAGTTTTGTCGGTGGTGATAAATCCTGGAGAGTTATACTCATGAAACTGAAACTAGACCCTAGTCGGCTGTTTGGATGTTCCAAAATGAACCAAAACCGACAAAATGTGTGCATTTTCGGAGTGTTTCCAGAAATACAGTGTCTCAAATGCGGGTCATGTAACAACAATTCCTCTGCAATGTCAAAGTACTGTGACTGCTGATTAGTACATATCAATTTGTTTGCCAGAAGTAATTTCTCTGAGCTTCGAAAAACTAACCCCTACGATAAATGATCTTCCACCAAGACAAATGAACTTGAAATCTTGTGGTTGCGGAGACCTTTGTTCACTTATGGTTTATATAGGAACTAAAAGAATATAACTGTAATTTTAAAAGACTTGGACAGCTGTTCATAAGTTTATGGTAACACTTCTTAGGTACTACTACTACTGAATGTGCAGGCGAGTCTTGACTTACCCAAACTAAAATCAAGGTTATGGTTCCGGCACTGAGGCCACTGGCGGGCCCATTGTGCCATTCCTGCTACCTAGACATCCATGAAGCCGAGTTCTTCAATAAAGGCCACAACCTTTTTCAGTGGATGCCTGCTTGTGTCTCCAGGGGCCATGACAGGGACTCCGAAGATTCGCCTGCGTAATACAGCCCAGTGTGATTCCTTTTGTCTTAGGGCTTTGAAAATCTTCTTCAAGTGAACGAGTCACATCTCTTCACTTTTCATTTTCTCTACCTTTCATTAGTGCTTCGTTTTGTATTATCTTTTTTGTCACAAATTTCTTATTAATTTTTATATTATCAGACAATATTTCAAGTTTGTGATTCTTTATGAAATACAAGATGTCACTGAAAGAATGATAAGTACAAAGTTAGTGTGCATCATATTTTATTTAGTACTTCATTAAAAATACAAAGCTGGCACTTACTGTCCTTCAGCTGATGTAGATAGGGAAAAATATACAAAAATACCATGCAGTGAACACTGGATGAAGAACAATCAAATAATAAAATAGTCACAACAGCAAGCAAAACAAAAACTTAACACGGTTATCAAAAACAACAGACCAAACATAAAACACATCTCAATGGCTGAATGATTTTCAGTCTTACAATTATTATTCTTATCCATTACTCTTATTCATTATTATTATGATTATCATTATCTTGAGCTCCCACTTGCTCAGCCCTTGCTGGTGAAAGTCCACCTATTCCAAGCGTGTGTAAACGCAAAGGGGATGAAGCTCTTCAGTTACATATTTAATAATTTACGGACCGTGGACTAGTATTCGAAATTGCAGCCTTCTGCAGATCGATGTATGTATTTTTGTGAAGAGCTAGCTTGATAAGGCTGTCTTGTACCGGTGAATCTTACAATTTTCTCATTGTATTTGTCTAAAATATTTTTGTTATTAGTTACAGCAGCATCCACTATAGAAGAGCCAAGTTAGCTTTTTTCATCCACAACTGCAATATCCGGTCGGTTATTCGTCACCCGTCTCTTGGTGGTAATTGACCTATCATAGTAGTCTAAAATTAGCATTTTCTTCAACTGCATGGGGATGGTACTCGTAACAAGGCGTGTAGGTGTTAACTTATCCAAATTTGTTGACCAACTTCTGATGGATGATGTTGCAAAGTAGATTGTGCTGCGTAGGTAATCCATGTTAGTATGACTGAACTGAACATCTCGACGTAATGTGTTGAATCGTCTCTGCTGTTTGTTGACACCTTCTGCACTTTTTTTTTGGTTAGTGTGGTAACGAAAAATCTTCTACAAGACGATACCGGTCTGATGTTATGGCGACCGGCCATGCGTCGGATTCGACTCCTTTCAGGGTCGCCTACCGACCAAAAAAACTTCCACACTCTTTACAGGCAGCGTACTGGAACCGCCTTCGCATTACTTCAGCACGTTACGGTGGTCTCCTAACTAGTCGGGTTTTCTCTTTCTTCCTTTTCTTTTGTCTCGATTATAGACCTAATCACTTTGTATCCATTCTGCCATCCTTGTTCTGACCTTACCAAACTTTCAATCATATTGGTTTGATTGGAAGGTTTCCCTTCTGCTGTTTCAAATTCAGCTCTTGCTTCTGCCCACCTTTGGCAATAAAATAGGGTATGTTCGGCATCATCTAATAGTGAGCAATACACACATAGGTCGTTTGCCTTCTTCTGTCTATCATATAAATACTTTTTAAAGCATCCGTGTCCCGATAAGGCTTGGGTGATAAAGTAGTCCACTTCACCGTAACCTCTTTCAACCCATGTTTTGATGTTTGGGATTAGCCTGCATGTCCAACGCCCGTAAGTGCCATTTTGCCATCTGTCTTGCCATTCGGTAAGCAGATTTTCTCTTGCATTTGAACCCAGCGTTCCATTATATTTTTCGCACCTTTCCTTTGCCATTAAGTCTATGGGTGGGACACCAGATATTACTCCAACTGCTTCTGCAGATACAGTCCTGTAGGCAGAGCATACTCTGATTAGCATAAGTCTCTGTATTCTTGTTAGTTTTTGCCTGAGTTTCTGTCTGTTTGCTACTGCAGGATGCCAAACAGGTGCAGCATAGAGTAATTGCGAATGCACAACACTTGATAGTATACGGCGCTTTGAGGATGACACCTTCTGCACTTGGTTCTTTCGACGAGCCCCTGGAAGAGAGAAGAAATATACCGCTTCCTTAATCTTAGATACACCTATTAATGTTCTAGGATATAGTTAACCTTTCAAAAATCACAGTTAGCTCCTATTGGTTCTTAGAAAAGCGATAGGTGGACAACGTTCACTGCAACAAAAAGATTTATTCCGTTAAAACAGTCTATTGAGTTTTTAAAGGAAGAAAACACCGAATTGCTAGACCATTCTCCAAAGATCTGCGTGCTCAAAGATTCCAGTCCCCAGAAGATACAGTAAACGCCTTCAGAAACTCTATTTTAAATGTAGGTAGGTGGAATAACTGCTTCCAGAATTGCTTCTAAATGATGTAAAAATGTATTTCTTTGTGTGGAGATAAACTTTGATAAACAAGACTGTTCAAAAGTTATCCACTATTTTTTGCTTGCTCTATATGTAAAGTATAAGACAGCTCTCGTAATAATACTTATATAATTGCTATTAATATTATGCAAATAATGAAGAAAAAGAAGGGTTCTTAAGGTACTTCTCCAAATATAGTTAACAATATATAGATAGTGTAAGCTCGCCTTGAAACAGCGTGAGATTTACGGACAATAAAGCGACTTAGAAAAACTTTTTTTCCAACTTATAATTATTTATCTCCCACATACGGTTTGCGGGAAAAAGCACCAAATGCACATGATAATGGCTTGTTATTTTAACAATTATACCAACAAATATATCATTACTTGTCGATTGTCTTCCAATTGTAACTAGAACAGTTGTTTAATGAATAAAATACAATCGAGGGAAGTAAATGGAATTAAATAAAAGATTTTTTTCTCAACAACAAATAAGTAATTCAATAGGTACAATGTCACAAAATAATGACGATTTACGACTTGTTTTCTTTAAATATCAACAACATTAATAAACACACATATGACTTTAATTACCTATACAACATCTGAAAATAACATACGATATACGTAGGTAATAACCCCCTTTTGAACGGATAATTTTCAAGAGAAAAAACACAATAAAGAACAATCAAGGCTGAGAATTTTTTGCAAATATTATCGTACATCCTAATTACTCATTCTCCGTTTTTTTTCCAGCTTCTTCTAAAAATGAACATTTGAATGGTTGTCGGTGAGAAGAAATACACCGAGGTTAATGATAGTTATTCATTTTGTTTAACGTTTTAACCTAACATATGACGTATATTTCCCATATATAAACCCGATGTCGTTAAAAGTTTCAATTATACACACTGTACGTAAATATTATATATTATGCATGTCAACTACGTATTTTTCCTGTCAGATGAAATATTACCTTGTAACAAAGTACATTACATTGAATTGGAAATACATTTTTTCACTATATAAATACATTGTGTCAAGAAAGTACCGCTTAGGGCGGGTTCATCAATGCTCGGTAAATTATTGTAACATTTTTACGAAATTTGAAATAAAATAACGCTTTTTGATGTGTAAGATGTTTCCACTGCAATTTGTGACAGTAACGTTCCATTTCCGCTTTCAGGTTTTTTATCCAAGCCTTTGGATTTAGATCCTACAGTATATTTAAAACACCTGAATGATCTAGCTCTCAACATTTAACCTAAAATAAATGAATCGAGCTCATACGACAGATTATAAAGAGAACAGACACGAAAGCTTGACAGAGAACAGTAAAAAGAGAGAGAGATGGGTGGATATACCCATTTAAATGCCCATCGCCTTATGTCGACTCCGTTCGGGCTGCTTCGCGAAATTTGTCAACGGGGTTGCCATTTTGCATAATATATCCTTCAATTTACGATCATAGGTCAAATATTTTATAAGCATTTTTTTCAAGTGTGATACTTATACAGATACAAATATTCGATAATTACTTGTTTTAAATCAGTTTTATTAACATTAAAAGAATTATACAATTAAAAAGATTATAATGTATAAAAATCATACCATAAATACCTATATAGTACTTTTTTCACAAACCACATCCTTGGCATCCATGCATAACGGTGACAGCTAACCTAACCTAACATAATCAAAAAAATCACTTGTAATCTGTTTTCAAAATTCATAAGGCCATTTTTGTTTGCTTCATTGTTTGAAGGTGTTCAATCGGCTATATTAATTGTGTTATTCGACTAATCGTTTGTGCGTTGTGGTGAAATTAACTATAAAAATATAGTGGTATAGATTATTATTCTTATAAAATGGATAAACATCACGGCGGAATGTATTGATCTTACAGAGACTTTCCAAATAAATTTGATTCGGAAAGAAAAATAAAGTTCTTCCGATTTCCAAGGGATGAGCGTATTTTATTTAATATCCCGGATATGATAAAAGAAATTTTATCGCTTATGATTATTGTTTTAATTCATAGCGCAGTTTTAAAGATTTAGTGGAAACTTCCAAAAAAACTAGATCCGGCACTAGAAATTCTTATTGTCCCCGAGTCAACACTGCAATTTGGTGAGAAATTCAGAAAATATTTTAAACTGGCAACATCGCGGCCATACCTAGTTATAGATCCAAGGTCATTGACGACGGAGCTGAGAATCGTTCGATGTTTTACCAGGATTCGTATCTGTTCTCTTTATTATCTGTGCTTATACATAATATAGAACTTTAAGGGCCGGTTTTACAATAGAGATTTATACTAGGTATAGTTATTCTGGGTATAAAGTTTTATTCTAGGTATAAATTCTGATATAACTTTATACCCAGAATAACTATACCTAGTATAAATCTAACTATTGCGCTGGGGCGAGCTGCTGTCGCTCTGCTGTCTCTCAACTCTCTCTTAGGGTGGGTTTATCAATGCTGCTCGGTTGAATATTATAGCATATCAACGCAGACCTTCACTAAGAGAGGAAAACTCAACCTCGAAACCATCAAACTTGACGGGAGACAAGAAGTCAAGTTTATGGGTTTGACTCTAGACAGTAAAGTCCCGTGGAACAAACACTTAAGAAGTATAATGGCTCTGATGGTGTGAAGGAGTCTGGCGGTGAATAATTGGGGCTGTAACTCTTCAATCCTGAACTGAATATAAAATGCTATAGTGAGACAAACTTATGGAGCCATTGCGTGGAGTGGTAGAGTTAGCCTATTGACGGCGAGGTTTTAGGTGCAATGGAAACATGCCCAACGTCACTCATGGAAGTGGTTCTAAGCCTCACACCACTGGAAAGTGTGGTGGGAAGTGTTTCAGAAAAAACAAGATACAGACTAAGTTGATGGGAAATCATTAAACAAAAAAATCATCTTCTCACTTCTCAGAAATCATAAAGCCTGGGACATGCCACAAGATGGTATGATAAAAAAAAGAAATCCTTACAGAATTGAGCAGCAGGAATGAATGGGCTTCAAATATCACTACCAGACTTGGAGAGATACAGACGGCTCAAAATTGATCGAAAAAGCTAGGTCAGGAACCAAATACTCTAAAACTTGGGAAAACCCTGAGTAACTTCCAAGCAGGAATTCACGCCGTAAAAAAATGTGCCCAGCTCAATATCGACAAACAATATAGAAGGCCAAATATTATTATAATGTCACTGAGCTCTTGTGTTTATTAGTTCTAAAATGGTGTGGGATGTCTAGAGAAACTCTACTAACTAAACGAGAACAATATAGTCACCTTACTGTGAACTTCAGGACTTATTGGAATAGGAGGGAATGAAAAAGCAGATTAACTAGTGAAGAGGAGAGCTGAAACACCACTTTGGGGGCCGGATCCCTCAGATCCAATATTATATCGGAAGAAATAGACAAAGCCGAGAAAATAACTATTGGGGCTTCCATAATGCAAGATTTTGCTGGGTGACTACAATCCATTAACATCAAATGTGGTTTATAATAATGGCCAGAATTTAAAAATATTTTGGTCTAGATAGAGCATCTGCAATACAGTAGAAGGTAACAAAGTTACATTTTCTAATAACAACTGATTTGAAACTAAAATAAACCAAATATCCCTCTATATACGTGATATTTCACAAATTTCCGCAATACAAATAGTACGGCTATGATACATCTAGCTGTTATATTATAAGGATACATTGCTGTACAGGTAGCTACTCTGAACACTCTGTATAACAAACACCGATAGAAATGCATAACAGAATAAAATTGTGAATATTTCAAAATATTCAATTTGATTCCATTGTATTTGCGAGTGGATTTGGCAAAACAGTTTCCTTTCTCATGGTACTGAATGCAGTTGTAAGGCAAACATTTTTGACGGTAGGTGTCTCTATACAAAAATGTTAATGCTTGTTATTTTCTGTACATGTGTTAATTCGATTGTAATTGCTGATATCTATTGAATACTGATGATTCCAAAAGAATAAAAAAACTTCAAAGAGCCATGTCATACTGCTGAGAAGGGCTTTATAAGGAAGCTTGATATTTCACTTGAAACTTAAGTTTTTTTGCACACTTCCAATTAGCATTTTCAGTTGTATTTCAATACAGATATCAAATTCAGCTCAATTTACATATATACAGAGACCCGCCTCGGCTTCGGTCGGTTACTTTCTTCGCATGAAAACTAAGCGTAGGAATTTTTCACCCGTTTTAACTTCTGATAAAATACCGATCGTTTAACACATCCATGGTCTCGAAAATCGCTTATATAAACTCATGCAACCTCTCTCTTCCTTACTGGATAATGAAAAACTCCCCTCCATTGTCGGATGCCTTTTTAAATACCATCTCAGATATTAGTCACATTAACAACCAATCTTTTTTCCCAATTTACCAGTATAATTATGGTTCATTGATATTCCGACCAACAGTCATATAGATACCCATCATATTCGGACTTACCTAGTTTAAATAAGTTTATCTTGAAAACCACATTGGCTATCATAAATCAGGATGTGATAAAAATTTATACAGATGGGTCAAAAAATGATGACGGGACCGAAGGAGCTGTTTTTCTTTCTGACTTGGACTTAGGGGCCTATTCTGTAATCATTAACGATGTCGTTCGTGGACGATTATCGTTACTGAACGACTTTATATATTCAGTATCGTAACGACCGCTGATAGATAACGACAAAATGGCTGATATTATGTCGTTGACGAACGTCAGCTATGCAGCAGTCGTAATCGGGTTAACAAGTCTTTGGTTAAGAGGTTCGTTGTGTTTTTTTTTCAATATATTAAAAACATTGTTCCTTATACAAAGATCATATTTTATTTAAGATGGATCAACGGCTACACGTATTGTTTTGGATGAATTGAATAGAAAGTAAATTCATATAAGGGTTGAAAAATAATCTAAGCTATACACATGTAATATTTTTAGACAGACACGAAGGAATAATTTTCGTGTCTTAAGAGACCGAAGTAACCCCTTTGAGTTGCCTGAGGAAGTGTTGCGGCAGATGTATCGAATAAACAGTAAAGCTGCTTATGAATTATTCCAGGACTTGTTGCCTTATTTGAATCATGGTAGTCGTAATACTAGAACAACTCCCATAGTTAGGTTTTTCACAACCATCCATTTCTTAGCTCATGGGAGGTATCAAAACTCTGTGGGTGTAGATTATTTAAATCTAACGTTTAAATCTAACCTTAGCCGATCAATTTGTTGTCCCTGAAGGCTTCATTTGTACTCAATTCATCCAAATACATTATATATTGTGACCTTGTTGTCTTAATGGACCAACTTTTAACTTTGTCCTTTTCCATAATAAAAGTTACGTGAATGTCAATCAAAAATCCTTTCCTAACCTAACAAAACAGCTACAGATGTCAAAAATTATACCAACCTTTATAAAATTGTGAAAATATTATCGTTATGTTTTGTCCCTAGATTTTAACGTAACGACATTATTACAGAATCTAACTTTGAAAAATTATCGTTAACATTATAATCGTTACCGTAACGACGTCGTTGCATAACGAAAAGTTACAGAATAGGCACCTTAGTCAAACGATTTAAAATTTCAGATAATTTTTCAGTATATACAGCTGAAGCACTAGCTGTGAAAGGAGCTTTACACTGGTGTAGTTTGAATTCATTTCAAAACGTGGCCATCATGTCGGAATCTAAATCTGTATTGCAAGCAATAGAGAGTTCTCCATCAAAATGTTTCAGGCAACATCTTATTTTTGAAATTAAGCGGTTGCTATATGACTTAAAAAATAGTGGGAAGAAAATTCATGTTATCTGGGTGAAAGGACATTGCGGGATAGATGGAAATGGAAAAGTGGACTACGAAGTTAACTAAAACCCAATTATCTTCGGACTTAATAAATAGCCACAAAGAATTAGCCCACACACGTTGGAAAAACTATTATCAAAATATTCCAAAACCAAACAGCAATCCGTATTTCCATTTATATCCGCGACTCCCCAGTAAAAGTAACCTCTTAAATTTAGATTATAGCAGAAGACATCAGGGAATTCTCACACGTTTGAAAGTGAATCATGGACGTTTTCGGGCTCAACTACACAAAATAGCTATTTTAAACACACCTTTTTGTACTTGCGATAATATATCAATAGCTGATCTCAACCATATTTTTTGGCATGTGAGGATCGACTGACAGAAAGAACAGAACTTTATAATTCTCTCATAGCCTACAACTTTCCCATGCCTTTTTTGTCCTATTGTTGATAATAGAAGGTCCCTTTACTAATTATTATCACTACATACTTAGCACTTTAGCTTTTCCATAGTTAAACGTGGCAATATCGATTTTTTTCGACTGCATTCCTTTCACGGCTTCAAATAAACTTGCCAAAGTTTAGACTCAGTCGTTGCTAACCCTAACTGTGAAAATATTGAAAAAATATCAAAAGCCTTATCATTTGTGAGCTTGTCCCATAAAATTTAAAAAAAAAACTAATTCCTCCATCATACTGTATATGGTTAAATGACGAACGATATAAAAAAATTCAGTAACCTGACCTCTAAGCCTTAAGGCATGGCAATGACAGCATGTATTGAAGAAGTTTGCAAATCTCAATCGTAAAAATTTTCTGAAGCACAATTAATCCCATCCTTTTTAAAACAAGCTTATTTCACCAAATTTGTTCGAAATGGTAAACACATTGCCCAAGAGCCATAGTATAATGGTTGAGAACGGTAGGAAGAGGATTCAAAAAATAATTGTCCCTTGTTAGAAAATACAACAAAAGAAATAGATCTATAAAAGCTTTCTATTCAGGTCGAGTTTTGAAAATTTGGATTTAACATTTCATTAAGTTACGTTAAGAGGTCTTTTTTTTATATTTGGCCGACAAGTCTAGTTCTTCTTGCCAAAGTAATCGACTGTTATATTCTTTTGTCATGAGGACAGAAGAAAAAATGGAAACGCTTTACGTCTGGTCAGACTCCATTGTTAGAAAATTTTTTTGATATAAGTCTCTCAACTATTCACTGAAACAAAAAAAACAGTAAATTTGATGAATTTCCTTCAATGGGAGCTATTATTATATCGACATAGGACTGTAAGTTTTATAAAGACCCTTTTATTCGTCACAACTAAGTCTTCTTTAAATACTTCAGAATCTATACACTGCATCTTCATATCAGGAAGTTATGAATCAGTATTGAACTGTAGAATCAGACCAGACTGAGTAACTTTTCTACAGAGTTCGGCAAAAGTCATATATGTTTTCTTATGGAACACCCTATATTTTATTGCATTTTCTGATTGCCCCTAAAAATATAATACTCCTTCATGGTGGTTCCCTATACCTGAATACAGAGGGTTCCGAGTTATGCTGACCTTTTAAAAAATGTAAATATTTCTTCGAAAAAAATCAATAACTCATTGATATAACAAATTCTAGCAAATCTCTTACATCTAAATAGTTGGACATTCGTTGAATGTATTCCACGACTGAGTACTAAATATCTCTTTACAGGGTGTTCAGAATTTTCAGTTTCATTATTAGATCATTGAATGTGCAGTATCAGGCTTATGTTGAATGGAACACCCTGCGTTTTAATAATTTATCATATTCAAAAAAATTTTGTCTTCCGAATGGTGTGAGGGTGTCCTATACCTAGGTATTATACTTATCGTGCAATTTACAATTTTCTTAAATTGTATGCTAAATAGATTTTAAAACATCTGCAATTCTCTCTAAATTTCAAACCAATGATCTTGGCATAGTTCATGGGCGCCGGAAGGGGGGGGGTGGCAGAGCAGGGCACTTGCCCCCCCCCCCTGGAGAATTGAATATCCGATTTTGGAACAAAACAAAGTACTATACTTCTTTAAAAAAATCATGTAACACAACTAATAAACTAATACTAAACTTCATAGCATCTCAAAACTGTATGAAATCAAAAATTTGGATGTTGAAGCCCAAACTTGGAAAGAAATGGTGGGTGTCAAAACTCAACACTCGAGCAGCTTGAGGTGGTTGAATTAATAGATGAACATTGCCAGTTTTTCCCAAACATCTAGAAAGCTCTAAAAATTTTCGTACCTCTACCTCCTACCACAACAACAATTGAAAGAGTCAACCATATATATGTATTTTTGAGAATAAAAATATAAAAGTTGTAATATACCTTTACTTGCCCCCCCTATATTTGACCCTTCCGGCGTCCATGGCATAGTTGGTTTTAAAAACTAAATAGATCACGTTTCAAGCCTTCAGGGAATATATAGGGTTTTGCTATCCTGTACCGAGTGGTTAAAAAGATATAGCCACTCCCACAAAAATCACTATCCACATAAAGACATTTGATGAAATAACAAAAAACAAAAAAGTTTCACACAATACGAGTGTTATGTTGAAGATTAGTTTAATTATTATTATTTAGAACATTAAAATACAACATGAATAAGAACGGAACTAAGACCAAACAACTAAAAGTAATAAACTTTTTATTTTCTGTTATTTCATGCAATGTCTAATTGGATAGTGATTTTTCTGCGAGAGTGGCTATATCTTTTTAACCACTCGGTACAGGATAGCAAAACCCTATATATTCCCTGAAGGCTTGAAACGTGATCTATTTAACTTTGTACAATAACTATGCCAAGATCATTAGTTTGAAATTTAGAGAGAATTGCAGATGTTTTGAAATCGATTTAGCATGAAAATTAAGAAAATTGTGAATTGCACGAAAAGTATAATACCTAGGTATAGGACACCCTTATACCATTCGAAAGGAGACATTTTGCTGAATATGATAGATTTTAAAAATACAGGGTGTTCCATTCAAAATAAGCATGATACTGCACATTGAATGATCTAATAATGAGACTGAAAATTCTGAACACTCTGTAATGAGATATTTAGTACTTAATCGTGGAATACATTCAACGAATGTTCAATTATTTAGATGTAAGAGAAAATTTGCTAGAATTTGTTACCTATATCAAAGAATAATTATTTTTTTCTTAAATGTACACTCTGTATTTAGGCATAGGGAACCATCATGAAAGAGTATTATATTTTTAGGGGCAATCAAAAAATGCAATTTAATATAGGGTGTTCCATAAGAAAAAATATAACTTTGATACGCCACACTTTATTGGAACACCCTGTATATTTTAAAATATTTTCAAATTATAGTTTAAGTTGTAGTAAAATTTGTGGTATGAAAAGATTTTCTTTAAAATTTATATTTTCTTTGATATTTGTCCGGTCCCGGAATTTTGCCGAACTCTGTATATAAGTCTGCTATGAAACATAATGTGAAATTTACTAGTAATGAAAAGTTGAAGCCGTTAAATTTCTTGTAACAAATGGTAAATAACAAAATGTCAAATCGGTGACCACGGTTATAACTTGCAGTGGTTCAAACCATCGATTCTTGTTTTATTATCATCATTTATTATTATCATTAATTAGGGTATCATTTTACTTTAATTAATATTTTTTCGTTAGTAGTGGTAAGTTCACATTCGGAGAGGACAGGCGTCAATTTTGAGACAACCTGTGTGAAATGTTTTCGTTAGCAGTTACTTTAAGAATTAATTTCTGTGAATGAAATAAACTAGTACTTCACTGAAATAACTTTTACTTTTTTGCCACAAACGTTGCACTGAATGTTGATGTAAAATTTTTCCATCGACCTTTCAGATCATAAACGATCTTTTCGGCTTCGTCTACTTGATTGGTCAACTTTTTAGTTTCTTGTCGCTTGTTTTCATAGGCATTTGAAATATGTTCCAATGCTACTTCTGTATTCGCTAGAAACCTTTTCGCTGTATTGGCCATGGCTATTTTCTCAATTAGTTCTTTTCTCAACTGAAACAGTTAAAACATAGTAATTTCATATAACATTGAATATAAACATAAAATATAAAATAGCAGACATGACCTATGTACAATGTCGGAAAAATAGTATATTATTAAACGAGCAATTTATGATAGCCATAATTCACGATGGGTGATGACGTTTGCGTCACGAGCCGCAGGCGAGGGGCGCAAGTCAACCATGTGAATTATGGCCATAAATTGCGAGTAGAATACTATACTTTGTCCACGACACTTAATTTATTTATTAATAAATAAAAGTCAGTAGCGATTTGGCATATTACTAACCTCAAAATGTTGTGGCAGCTACTTCAAATAATTTGACATATATAGAGATGGGCGATACAGTAGAAAGTATCAATACAACTTACCGTTATAAATATATTGTTTTAAAATATTTAATATTAGAAAATATCGTTATGAAAAGTATCAATACTAAAAATTACAATATTTCAAATTTCCTGAACAAAATACACAGATTTAATAGTTTATTCCATATTGTACACCCATCTCTAGTCGTGAATTATGAACCATAATACACTACAGTGTATTATGAACCATAATTCACGACAGTTGATATATGGGTACCATATACCTTTAGTTAGGAGGTAAAATATTGACTTATTATTAGGTGGTCGTGGACAAACATATTTTTCCACTACCAGCTGTGGAGTTAATGATTATTGCTTCTTCTAGCCAACTGAGAAGTTGAATTTCTCTATTAGTGGTTAATAATTTCTCCCATTATTAACCTAGGTCACATATTGTAAAGAGAACAGATACGAAAGCTTGACAGAGAACAGTAAAAAGAGAGAGATGGGTGGAGATAACCATTTAAATGCCCATCGTCTTATGTCGACTCCGTTCGGGCTGCTTCGCGATATTTGTCAACAGGGTTGTCAATATGCATAATATTTCCTTCAATTTACGATCATAAAAATTTTATAAGCTTTTTTTTAAGTTTGTGAATTATTTTTAATTTTAGTCTGAAATTTGGCTAGTAGAGGAAAAATTGTATACACACCATGATGTTGAAGATCTTTATAAACCTCGCACCTCATTCCGCTCGAGGTAAAGCCACTCGCGAAATAATCTTGGTGCTCGGTCAATAAAGATAGTCTCCACCACCTTGGTGTATGATATACCATTATTTGTTCTAGTCCGATGTACCATAGATACGGCAGTGTATTTTGCTTATAGAGGGACCTCCATAACAAAACGCCAATTCCGTCCGTGTACGGTGGAGTTAAAAGTGCTGCCTAAACCTGAGCTTCCCTGACTCCAGCCACCGTACATGGACAATGAACAGTATGTTCATTCGTCGTCGACAATTTCATGTAGCGCTGATAAAGACGTGACGTTGAAGCACATGTATGTCGTATATATAGGGGTCGTTCGAATTACTACCCCCTTACCTTGTTAATTTATAGAGATGGAGTGTTTGGTACGGGGGCTGATAAAAATGTACGTTGTTGAGAACTATTCGAGAAAACGATATTGTTTAGCTATGCACGGTTTTATTAGAAACATGGAATTATACTAAAACATACCTCTTGGACCTCTTTATCTAACTCCTTCATCCTTTTCCTCAAGCCAACATTCACATCTTCCAGCTGGTAACTATTTTTTATAGACCACTTTGTTTCCTGAAGCGTTTCGAATAGTTTGGCTTTATATTTTTCTAAATTTTCAACGACTTCTTCTTGTTCCAATTTGAGCTTTTGATTAAATATTTCGGCGTCCGCCAGAAGTTCTTGAATCTCTAATTTTTTTCTTCGCAGTGCATACGTTTCTCCGTCTCTACGTAAAAGTTCAAGTTTGCTATTTTCTGTTAAATCATTTGTGCCCGATTCTTCCTTTGATCGCTTCACATTTTCGTTGGAAACTGCTAGTGATTTGTCAGATTTTTGGATACTTTTCAGATCCAAGCATTCCAAATTTAATTCTGGTTCAGGATCCATTTTGTCCTTTTTTGCCCAATCAACTTTCTTACTATTCCCAATTGTTTCTTTATTACTGTAACCAGATTTATTTATTGAATATACTTCTTTATCTATTGGATATATTTTTGGTATGTTCAAATGTACTTTCGCATCTTGACATGTCTCACGATTATTCAAATATTTTTCGTAACAATTTCTTACTGTTGATAGTTTTGCATTATCTTTGTTTGAAAATTTCAACTCGGCAGTATTGTAACTAGAATAAATAGGAAGGTTTATCTGCAAAATGATCTCTTGGAGCCTGGAAATGCGAAAAGATATAACTGGAAGTGACGGACACCAAAAATTTGAGGCTGATGTAGCGTTATTGAAAAGTCTAGGCACCAAGGGATCATCTTTGGACAAGTGGAGGGAAATTGTGATATTCTAGAACGATAAATGAAACTCAACTTTGTATTTTTTAAACCAAATGTAAAATGTTTTCGAAGTTAGAATATATCGTACGGTCGATATCTTGAATTTTCTGAAATGGCAACGTAGATCCAATCGAGTGACATATCACAGAGAAGCTATTTTTTCTCTTATTTCGAAAATAAAAGCAATAATTTATCACTTTATTCGGAATTTATAATTAAAATTACACCAAAATATCAAAAAAATTCATCACAATGAGTCTTAAAAATGTTGGAGATTTGTTGGTTGGCAATA
>CAJUYH010008003.1:0-16325 GCA_910591685.1 Galerucella tenella | reverse complement strand
CACCTGCTGGACAAAATAAACAAAGCAGCACCCTAACGGCAGTAACGGCTGACAAACAGGCGGAAGTAAGCAAATGGAGGCTAAATTCATGGAACGTTCACAGGCTGTATGCTATTATAGTGAGACTTACCTAGTCTGGTGATCTAACTTTCAAAAAACGTTCATGTGTACTATTGGAATATTGTTTTTTAAATCAACTTCAATTTAACCAGCTACTTGTTGTTTTTTTGTCAACATTCCAAAATCACATTAAATATTAGTAATAAATATGCAATAAATAAAAATATAAATACATTAAGTACCTTTGGTCTAAGCATTATTAACGTCAAAAGAACCAGTTCGATTATAGTTTCTGAAGTGTTACTTATATGAACACTGAAATTCTTGAACAGGTCCGTTTCGTACTAAAGCAGTATTATTGAGTTTTAATAGGTGGAATGGATTTTAATTACAAAACCAATTAACTATTTTTAAACATGGATCCAAGAGCCAATTTATTATATATTTTTATTAAAGATTTTGTACCGAAAAGGTTTCAAGTCGTAACAGGTTGTTCAACCCCCTGTTTTTTAGACAATATGGATAAGTGACAAATGGTCTATCCAAAAATATAATTATTTCAAATTTTGTCTGCAGAATAATAGAAAAAAATTCAAACAAAAATTTACCGAAATTATGCAATCATGCAGATACGTCACTAGTGTAAATGTTACAGAGTCGATAGGCTTAGTTTGCTGTTCTATGTTTCAGCTTTATATGTTTCGTTCCATATTACTTATACCAATAAGGAACATCAAATGAAATATTTATAAGTCAACGGGCACACTGAACGAGTTATGTCGATCAATTTGAATCAAACCAACCTTACCATATGAAAACTGTCACACTGTTCGACCGATCGCTCTTACGTCCAGTCGCCATGCTCAATTTTCAAACTTGCTCTAATTTTACATGACACTCGATACAGCCGCGCATGCGTAAATGATAATAATTTGGGCTAACTAATTATGTTATGTTAAGCATAAACACGAACTAATCACAAATAAAATATAAACCAAAGTGAAAACAGAAGTAAATGCAAATACTCATTGTAACCTTAAACTTCTTCTTTGCCAAGTAAACATTACAATTTAACAGATAAAATTTAATGTTAATATGGCTAACACCCATTTTATATATTGAATTGTTTACTAAAACCTTCTCTCTGTTCAGTAAGCGGAAGCTTTATACTTGCAATTAAAACCCATCTCACTTATTTGTAATAACCCGCTAATCACATTATGGACGGAATTCAATTTATAAATAAAACTAAAATGGTAATAAAATAATTGATATCGATTGTAGTTATGTACATGTACAGTGCTTTAATTTGAAAATTCAAGTTTAGGTCGAATCGGGTATTTTGATTATTTTAATGAAATATAATAAATGGACTTGGTTGAAAATTAAATCTATTTGTATAACTAGAGAGGAAAGTGGCACTTAATAATCGTAGCGACCTACACTCTAAAATTCGAAGTCGCAGAGTCAGTTAGACACAGCCTACTTGTTGGAGACAATCTCAAACACATCTTTTAAATTTTTCACCTATTTTTTAATTGTACTGGATTGGCAGCAGGCGAAAATGCGGACATACTTTAAAGAAAGCTCTGTTTTATTGCCGTCAGTCAGTGTAAATAGAAAAAGTGTAAATATATTGTAAATAGTGCTGTACTTTCAAGAAGATCCAGCAGAATCCCTATAAATACAATCCACATACTTCAAGCTTTTGTTATATAAACAAAACAATTTGAAAATAATATATTTACAAGTTTCACTTGATAACATAAGTACCTGAAAGTACTTTTCGATATTTACTTGATTCCATACTTTATCCCAACACTGTTAATGTGTTATCAACCTAATGTTTTGGTATACTGAATCTATTTAATTTAAATGTGTTGTCCAACCTTTTCTATCGCTTAGTAATTGATTAAATCTGTCATAGTCGGAACATCGTACTTAAATTACAAATAAAGCACTGCATAAGTAACATATTTGTTCAAAGTTAAACATGATTTCCTATAAAACTATAAATATTCTGGATATTTATTGAGTATGGGAAGTAGAGTTTGCCTGTTGTTGAACATTTTCGGTGAGTTCCTTACCTCTAGTTTCAATTGGTAACAAAATACATGCTATAGCTGCCATTATGGCTGCTGTTGCATATATTGTTGTGGAAAATGAAATCGATGATTTAAGTAAGACCTGAATGAAAAAAATACATTTGCAAATGAAGATATCACTTGAAGTAAAAGTTATGAATAGGTTAATTTTGCACTGAAAATGTTGAAAACAATAAAAATACCTACTTGAGCTACGTAAGGGGTAACCATTGCTCCTAATCTAGCCATTGCGCTGCATGATCCAACTCCAACAGCTCTTAAAGATGTTGGATATACTTCAGGTGTGTAAACATATGCTGCTTGAAATACACCAGCAATTATTCCACGTGCAAAAAATAACATTGTTGTAAGAACTGCTCGTCTGAAATAACAATTAAATGTTGAATAAATACAACAAAAATGAATCCTATTTTTTAATATTCTAACTGTTAAATGTTGATATTATTTTTTAACAGTAAGTTCATGGTATTTGCAAACTCGACAGATTAGTTTTTCGAATTATTTCAACATATAGAGTGAGTAGTAAGTACGGAACGTATCAATTAGCTCAACTGATTGTATTTGGAAAGTGATCAATAAAAAAAATAAGCAGAATGAGAAATTGAGGAAAGTTATAACTGAAGTACAAGGAAAAGTGTTAGTGGGTTCAGACAACATAGAAAAACCTAAAATTTATTTATTACAATTACACGAGCGGATATTATTGATAGGTATATCTTGTATCAAATGATTTGTAAGACTTTCACACTACTTACGTTTCAGTACATAAGACGAGGAAGCAACAGCATACAGCATAAGCTACAAATTGGACAGCCATCGTTTTCTTCCTCCCAAATTTTTCGATAATTGCTATCGTTATAAATATTCCTAAAACATAAGTTGGTGTCTACACTACAAATGTTTTTCTAAATCTAATAAAATGCTGTAGGTATAGTTTGCAATTGTTACCAATCTTTATTAAATACAGGTGCTTGCTTATTAAAATATAGCAATAAATTATCTGTATAAAGTTTTTTGGATAATGCTCTTTTTTGAACTTCTACGACCTATGTAGTTTTCAATATGTTCTTCTGTATAAATACATTTTTATTTCTCAATAGGAACATATTGTATACCTGGAAATTCTGCTAGAGTTGTCCATAACAAATCCATATAATCGGTTGTTTGTAATTCCTTACATTCTGCTGCACAAGTGTCAATCATTTGAACTGGTTTTATTCGAGTACTACACAAATTGGCGGATGTTTCAAATAATTCAGTCGTCATTAAAACTAAACCATAATAGCAAAAAGCGCATGCCATCCTGAAATAATAGTTATTAAACGTGAAATTAAATGTAAAACTAGATTATTAACCTGATGAAGTTAATAAAGGAGGTAGAGGTAACACAAAGAAAATCACCTTGAATCAGGTGATGAGGTCATTAGAATAGAAATCATCTAGTTGAACTCACTACCCTTGTTTACAAAATAGCGAACACTACATAAGTCGACTCCTAAATAAATTTTTATCAACGCACATTGCTTACCATATAAACCACAATAAAAGTGATGTTTTCCTTAATGATGGTATGAGCAAATCTTTAAATCGTCCCCTATGTAACGACGATGTAAAAGAATCATCAACAACTAACCTACCAAGCAGCATAGGTTTACCATTATCTTTGGCAATTTTTTCCAGTGTCTGTAAGGCTTTTTCCGTTTGACCGCTGGCGACGTGGTATCTTGCAGATTCGGGTAGCCACTAAAAAATTATCATTTTTTCAATTCCAAAACCCCGAACATTGGTCAATTTGCATTTTATAGATGTTAAATTTAATTTGGAGTATTGATATGGTTTGCACCAATAGAGTACACGCATATTCCATATTTTGCTTAGATATTATAATTTGTAATAGTAAAGTTGATATCAAAAATAACTAATAATAGGAAATAAACCAGTTTTCATTGGAAATTACTTCCAAATTTTAAAATAAAATTCAAATTTTAATGCACTTTCCGAACACCAACCGAGGATTTCCTAACGCTACCGATGATACCTGTGATGTAATACCATTTGTTTACTTTTGTCAATATGGACGGTATTGCATAGGTTCTGTGTAGTTTTGTGTTATAATATATACCAAACATATTTCGATGTGTTTTTATGGTTGATTCCTGGACATATAGGTACATAACCTTAAACTATTTAAGAAGAAAAATTACCAACATGGAAGTCGGTGTTTGCATTAGAATGGTCTTCACAAACAAAAGCAGTAGTATTTGTCGAAATATCGTCTTTGTTTCGACGCATAGCTTGCAACCACAATTCCCTTCTCTTAAGTGCATTTTTGCTTGCGCCACCAGGTAAAGTAACAAATATTTTGTCTGTAGTTTTAATAGACGTTGATTTACACTCTGGAACAGTGCAATACTTGGAATACAAAGTTTTTTTCGGCTTTATCCATTTTTAAAGCTTTCAGAAACAAATTAGGTCACAAAAACTCAGTGCGTGATACACGAATAAGAACGTAAACAAATGGAGTGACGCCAACGGATCGGCAGCCATCTTTTTGACGTAAAGCGCGTTTTTGTGGACTTTCAAATTTTATGATTTTTAAAGTCGTTTTAAAAGTTAAGTTTATATTTTTTTGAAAAAATAGTCATGCAAGGTGTTAGAAGACCTGATAAAGCGTCAATTCCAACCAATAGCAAAATTTATGCTTGTACCCTATTAGTGAGGAGATCAGGAATAATAGGAAATTTGTCAGAATCATTCAACTGGAACACTATTTAAACTTCTTTTAAAGTTCTTCTTTTTAAAGTTTTTTAAGACACATCCTCGATGTTGGAAGGCAATGATGAAAGTTTCAAACGTAATTGGACTGTTAACCCAAAATTTTTGTAATGTAAGGTTTATGGTTTACAGAATAATATGTGTGGAGGGGATTTTATAATAATAATATTTTATAACCCTTAAAATTGACCAAGATTTCAAACTAACTGTATTTATTGTTAAAGTCTTGACTTTATTGTGTTAATATTACACATTGGATAAGATAATAACAAACAAAATATACTTACTGGACATATTAATGCAAACAAAAGTAATGGTACCGTAGAGAGAGCTAGCAGCCAATGCCAACCTAAAGTAGGCATAACAACTAATGCTAGAGCTACTTCAAAACATGCACCCAATGCCCAAAAACACTACAACACACAAAGAAATAAAAACAAAAAAACTTGTGAGTAGGTACAACTTACATCAAGCAATACAACACATTTTGCTCTCTGTTTTGTAGGCAAAAATTCAGCATATAATGTGACACTACAAAAAAAACACAATTATTTTGAATAACTGGTATTAAATAAATCTCATAGTCCATTTTTAAGAATGAGAATGAATCATTCAAAATTGAGTTTTCAAATTGACATAAAAACCTGAATAAACATTGACAATAGTATATTATGCAATGAGCACAAAATGATGCCAATTTTGCACGAGTATGAAATTTGCAGCACGAGCCAAAGGCAAGTGATGCAATTCATACAAGAATATGTAAATATTTTCTTTATTTCTAATAGGTACACAGAAATAGAAGCCTATAAAAATGTATTTATAGAAAACAACTATGAAATTACTCGTTATCTACTAAAACTTTGACAGAAACGATCTGACATTTCATCAATTTGTCGCTGGACGTCATAATTTGACAAGCCGTAGTCGGCGTGATTTTAAAGTGAACCTAGACCTAACACGAAATATTCCTTTTCGCATTTGTTGCTTAGCAACTTGCCTAGCAGCCGATGCAAAAATGAAATTCTGTACAAAATGTGCTTGTTTATGATTGAGGATACGGCTATAAAATGAACATTTATCGAGGTTGTCGTAGAAAAAACATATTTTGAAGTCTACAATTCATTATATATTTATACTTACGATTGTGGTGTACATCCTATAGCAAAACCAACAAGTCCCCTTAGTAAAAGTATCCACATAAAACTTGGTGCTACAGCACTTAAAAGGCCATAGTAAAAAAGTAATATTGCACATAACGACAATGCCTATAAAAATAAATTGTAAATTGTAGTGCGGTGATAACACAAACCTTATTGTATTTTTAATCAATTTTATTTTTGCTAAGTAACAAGAAGTGTGTGCCAAAAACGGAGTTGTATTTAGAGAGTGAGAGTGTACCAAATAAGTGAGTACAATTAACTTTAAAATAACTCACATGCTTTCTGCCATATCTATCACTTAAGTTCCCCCAAAAAGTTGATGAAAGCATCATTCCTAAAAATACAACTGTTGTTGTTAATGCTTGCTGATACCTGGAATTCAAATAAATACTTCAATTAAACACTACTAAAAATACAAATATTAGAAAATATAATATACCTATTCATATGTTTTTAATCAAATTAATCTATATAGTGAATGATATAACATCTGAAAAAAGGTGTAAGCATGAAACAATATAGATACTCCATCAAATTATTAATACTAATTGTGTAAAATAATTGCTTATTTCTAAGAATGTAAAATTAGTAACAAGTAGCGTCAAGATGTGTCAATAAAATTACAATATTTCATTGATTTCAATATAAATATTCCTACAAATGTACAGCTAGGCTAATGAGTTAGCAGATGTTTAAATATGTCATAGGTATGGCTTTTCAAGTTTTCTATATTTGTGTAGGTATGATAATTTTTAAAAATGTCTATTATTACCTAGATATTTGCCAGTCACAATGTAAAGCAGGTGATAGGATTGACAAAATAGTCATTTCCATACTATCTGCCATCCAGCAGAGCCCTGTCCATAAAGACAATTTTATTTGGAACCAGCCAAATCCCAAAGCATTCACAGCTTGTGTCACAGTAAAAGTGTCTGAAAGTAGAAGTTGCCATTAGTTATAGTCAAAGACAAAATTTGGTATCCCAAATGTTAAATTAAGTAGATCCTGACAATTGGGTAGTGAATTGCCAAAAATTTTTAGTAGATATTGAACAAAAATATATTAGTTTTGCAATGTTTCTTTATGTTTATTACTTATTTTGGAACTGTAAATATTTACATAAATAGTTTATTTTTACCATCAGGTACCACAGAAACAGATCCCATCTCAAGTTCTTGTGGTATATTATTTATATTAACATTTCTAGCAAACGGAGATTCATTATTGTCATCTATATCTTGGTAACCTTTCGTACGTTTTAAGACCATCTTAAATACTTAAATTAATTTAAAAATTATGATAAACACTGAATTTGAAATTGTTTACGTATATGACATTTATATGAGTTATAGGTTGGGTTGTTGGGTAAGTTATCCCTCTCCCTCAGAATATAGCCCAAAAGAGGAAGAAGAAGAGTTATAGGTTATCTATGAGATTTTCTCTTATACTACTTTATGTTCTAAGGATTTTCGTCGCTATTTATAAATACCTTACACCGATTACACTATTATCTGTTCCTAGGTGCACTCAATGCACTGGTCATAGACAAGTTTATCTTATGTCCACAGAACTATTTTTCTTTCCGACGACTTACTGTGCTACCCATAGACAAAATAAAAGAGACAGATTGAAGTATAGGCGGTATAAGGCACAACGTTTCTGCGCAACTGACCCGCGCATCGAGTCGCTTCGGTCGTGAGAACTACAAGACTTTTTACAAAAGGGAAATAGAATAAAATGATTTAAAATACTATAAATTACATTTAACTCCACTATTTATCCTTCAATCTTGATAAATATTATGAAATATCCTAGTGTATCAACTTTTAAGTCATTAAGAACAAAAATATACAAAATCAATCATACATTGGCTGGTGTGAACCTAGCTTCTGCTTGTCAAAGTCATAGTCATAGTGAAACAGTGAAAGTGTCAATTCTATAAAATGGTGAGTCGGATTTAAAATTAGTTTATTTATAAAATTATTAAGGATTTTAGTTCTAATTAAGGAAATAAAAGTAAGTAAACCCTTAAAATATCATTACCAAATATAAAACGTCATAGTTGTATTGCAAAAAATTGAAATACTTAGTAAATATTTTTGGCCACTTCGCAATTTGTAGTAAGAATAAAACATTTTTCAAATTTCCATCTGATATTAATCAAAGTGAACATTGGTACAACATTTTCGAATTTCCTTCTACATCAAAGGATCAAAGGTTGTGTAAAGATCATTTTAATAATAATGCATTCACAGGCTCATTATGCAAAATACTTATTAGATTTGTTTTACCTTTGCAATCCTTAGATCATACACAGACTACTACCAAAAGTAGTTGAACATAATAATAATACCCAAGCTTTTGAAAATACTGTAGCTATTGCCTGTGAAATGAAAGCTTATTTTTTCTAACAATAATGATAGCCTCAAAGAAATTCATCTACCTAACAAATTGTAACTTAAGGTAATGCATTTTATTTATTTTGTTTCAGACCTGTTCCTGTCTTCATAGAAATGGAGAATCTACTTTCTAACTCCTTTTTATTTACATTTTTGCAGTTTTTGTGAATAATTTTAAAATAATGTACAAGTGGATGTGATATTGGATTAACTTTCCTAAATATAATGTAAGTTTAGTAAAAATATGTTATTTTGTGATTAATAATATGTAAATGCTCGATGAATTGATGATAATAATATAGATATAGATTATTTGTTATGATATTATGTGCAGTTTAATAAAAATTTTAAATTAGTGTTGATTTCTCATTTATCTAATTTATGTGTCTTAAAATTGTTTATTAATTATAATCATTTCATTATTAAAAATTAGATAAGTTTTAATTTTTTGTAATGAAATTATTATATAATAAACAATTTTTAGACAAATTGTGAGATGTGCATACCCACAATCCAAACTAACCAATTTAAATATCCCGCCCTCAAAAATTAGTTCCAACAACCCTTCCTGGTGCGCTTCGATCGACGTGATGCCAACTGTTACTACAGGGTCGACAACTCTCATTATATTATATTTCTCTATGGTGCTACCACTAGAGGTTATCTATGGTTCCGATTACTGGATTACTTGCCTCTCCAGTTAGCTGCGCGTAACCTCAAACTTTATTAAATTTATTTGCAACTTCTCCGTTCTCCACCTATTATTTTTGCTTTTTAGGATTTCCTGCTCACTTTGCAAATTACCTAAACAGAATGATGTAAAAAGACCACAACAAAGGACAATTTCCACTAATTTAAATCATAGAATACTACGATAGAGAGGTCACTCAATACAAATATTGTTCGATGCTGTCAACTACTAAAAAGTAGCATCTCTAATATTGTAGGTATGCAACCAAACATGTATTAATACTTGTTCCGTTGTAATACAAAGTTTCCGAATAAAAGTATTCTAAGTTATGAGGAGATTGTGTTCTTGTCCAAATCCCAATGTAAAGAAAAATGAAAATCGAAATAATCAGAAGTTTCCAATTACTAATGGTCGTAACTAATCATGTGATTTTTAATTTCTGTGTAATTTAGAGACACGACAACTAGAGTGTCCTAATACTAGGTTATACAATGATTGATTTTATTTTAGAATTATCGAAAGATTCCTCGTAGTGAGGCTTGGTTGGAACTGTTGATTTGTTATAACAGTCAATTCACAATATTTCAAGACACAGATAAAATTTATTCATTGAAGGAAAAATAGAGAACAAAAAGACCTAATCAATAGGGTTAATTAAAACTCCAAGTCAAACCACAACTGTCTACTATTGTGTATAAAGGGCAAAACATTATCTTTAGCAGCCCTTACCTATTAATAGTAGATAATATTCAAACAGGAGCCAATAAATTCAAGCTCAGAATATATGGAAAACAATATAGCGTACTTATGTTTTTTGATAATTAAGATTATAAACAGTTTTAATAACTTCTAAAAATAATTTGTAACAATATTTCAAGTTCATATATGTTAATAATCAGCAGTAACAGTAAGCTGAATTTTAAGTTTTGGTTTCTGTCGATTAAAAATCGAAAATATGGGGTACTTGAGACAAGCCGTATTGTAATTTCTGTGGTAGGACTTCCAAGCAAATTGAATATTTAATTTAAACATATTTAATCGGCATAAACATATACATAGTAATTTAAAGAATGACCTTTGCTAGACTTAAGATCCAAAGTAACAAATTTGTGATCCACTCCTCCTGCTGTCAGTTCCGCAGTTGAATTGTTTGATGCATCTGACGTAGCCATTAGACAATAAATGATTAGGTCTCCACTATATTTAACCTGAAAACATATAAGATTTTTGTGTATTCAATACAGAATAGACTTGAAAATGTGCAAACGTAGCTGCTCTACGTATTGCTTTTTTTTGTTATTATATTACGTTCATGGAACTTCGGTTCTCAGCACATAATTTATTGTAATAATAATAATAAAAATAATAATAATAATAATATAAAAGGTAAGACTTACGGTCTCTTCCCTTGTTACGAAGGGTATGGCATTTTTTACCACATGGTCGCGGTATACTAATTTTGTTTCGTCAGGGCTGGAACAATCTCCTTGTATAATTTGCTGATCACCAGCACCATCAGATATGGAAGCAACAATTTGAAGAGCAATCAAAAAAGTAAAAATAGTAGCGGTTAAGAACTTCATTTTTAAAATCTATATTCGTTTTGTGGCTGTTCTATAATATCGCTTTATTTATATAATAATTATAGCAGCACTTGAAATGTAAAGTAAATATATTATGATAAAAATATTCTTAAGAAATATTGATAAGAATCTCTGATTGGTTTTTCATTGTAATTTTTGAAAGCATTATTAAGTACCTACTGAGTCGTCACATATATGGTCTAAATAAGAAATGCAAAAAGGGAATATTAAATATTTACTTATCTAGTCTCTAAACAATAATGGGATACAAACGCATTTTCATTTTCATTACATTTTTTTAGTTAATGAAGCACTGTTCAATGCTTTTTATATTATTAAAACTGAGATCAAAAATCAACCATCAATTTTCAGCTGATGAATCTATATGAACTATATAGTTATTATATTATATAATTATATTTCAAATACGGGAAACGGAAACAGTGATAAAAACGATCAATTTGTTGAGAACGAGAGCGTAATTCTTCCTAACTTCAGGCAGCTGCATATGGTGGAAAGTGCTACAGAAAGGAGAAGATACAGACTAAGTAGAAAGGGAATCATAAAAAATCCTGGGACACGCCACGGAATGGTATGATGAAAAAGTATGAAGGAAAGCTAGTAACAAGTAGAAAATAAAGGAAAATAGTGCACCATTCAGGGGTTTACAGATGGCTTAAAAGCGATAGAAGGGACTGGGATTGGAGTATTTGGGTCAAAAACTCCGAAAGCTTGGGGAAAACTCCAAGAATTTTTCAAGCATTCTAGGCATATATAGCAACTTATAAACAAAATACTGTAGGACAGCACACTTGATCCTACTTGGAGCTCTAAAATAGGTATATACTCGCATAATATTGTGACGAGCAAATTACTGAGAGTATCTAACTCGAATAAAAATGTATATGCAAGATTTGCTTATCATTTAGCCCCAAAGGCTTACAATTTATTACCTTTGAGTATTAGAAATATTAAAATCTACAAAAAATTTTCAAAGCAATGTAAGATGTTTATAAATGACAACTATATTTCATTTATAAAATTAATTGATAAATTTTCTTTACAGATATTTATGATTATATTTTTTTTTGATCAACATAATATAGGATAACTACCATATTTGTTGAATTAAATAAAAAAAACTCTATGATAAATACGCTCAGCACAAAACAAGTGTTAGGTGCATATTTGTAGATTACATTATATAGTGGTAGGTATGGAAGTAATTTTGAGCATTTTATATTAGGTACCTATATTGAGAAACATATTATATAATAATAATAATAATAATAAAAATAATAATGACTTCATTGCTCAATAATACAGGATAACGAGAAACGAAAAATAAAATAAAAGTATAGTACTACCAACGAGCAAAAGGCGACGTTCGCGCTTAACCACTAGATTCAAGAGAAAATAGCGATTAAGTGCGCTCTTCCACGCGGCTTAAAAAAAGTATATATTATGCCAGGTGTGTGATAATATTATTAACAACGGATAGGTATGTTGTTATGAATCTAACATGTTACTCAAATTAAAATTTAAGATGTTCGAATGATCCACTGGATATAATCTCTCTAATTTGTTTTTTGAATTTAGAAACGGGTAGTGTTTTTACGTTTCTAGGCAGCATATTGTAAATTTTTGCAATCTGATATGAGAAGCTTGGTCGAAAAAACGATGTTCTGTGAGGAGGAATAGTGATGGTTTCTTTAAAACTAACATTGATGTTGTGTGCTTCGGATCTTCTCTTAATTTTCTCATAAAGGTAGGATGGCATTTTCGTTAGCATGATCTTATGATAGGTTACAGCAGCATGTAGCAGGCTTTTATTATTCTGGTTTATCCAGCCCAATTTCTTTAGGTGAAGGGACACTGGGTTGCGTCGTCTTATACCGCAAATTAGCCGAACACATGAGTTCTGAATTCGCTGGAGCCTATTTCTATCGAATTGTGATAGCGCCGGGCCATATATAATATCACCATAATTTAATTGAGATAATACTAGACTTTCACACATAATTGCTTTGGAGGATTGATTGAGGAGTTGCCGATTTGAATACACGAGCTTCAAGTTTGAAAATGCTTTTCTAACTATCGTTGAGATGTGATACGGAAAAGTTAAGGAGTCATCTAAATAAATGCCTAAATTTCTTTCACAGTTAGAAAAGGTTAGTTCTTCGTTCCCTATTGACAAATTTATTTTATTTGTAACTTTATTTTTTGTTGACTTGCGCCCGAACAGCATGACTTTCGTTTTGGTTGCATCAATAGACAAGCAGTATTTTTCAGATGTATCCAATACATTTTGCAGATCTTCATTAATTCTAGACGATATTGTATCAGCTTCTGATTCTTTAAAATCAAGATACAACTGTGTGTCATCGGCGTAGAAATGTGAGTTCATGTATTTGAGATTCTTCTGAAATTGTGAAGTGTACAGACAATACAACAAGGGACCTAGAATAGAACCTTGGGGTACACCCCGTGCTAGATGGCCTATTTTGGACGATAAAGGTCCCAGTACAACCTTCTGGGATCTATCTTTTAAGAAGGATTTCAAGAGTTTCACTGACGAGTTGTTGAAACCAATATATGAGCAAACAGATAAGAGCATGTCATGGTTTATTGTATCAAAGGCTTTTGAATAATCTAACAGTAAATATAAACCAACCAGTAGGGTATCTCTCATAAATTTCATTCATAAATTGCCAGAGCTTTTGATAACCTTGAACGGATCGTTTTACGATTCATTTTACCATAGTCGTAGGTGCATAAGTTTTAAAATGACTTGAACGTGTTAAATGTTTTTTCTTAAATATTGTAGAACAGTACACTGATGAGTGAATAAAACAATAGTCTTATACAAAATATTTATTGGTTTTTCCATATTACAATTTTCATTTGATTATGATTTTTGAAATTTTTATTGACAAATTTTAATGTGTAATATAGTCGTACCGTGAAGAAAAGTTTTATTAAATATTTTATTGGAAAATCAACACAAGGATGTACAAACTCTGTTGTTTGACTAATATTTATAAGTGATTCAACAATATTATATTCCGTAGCAACTTTCTCAAAATTCATTAGGAATAATGTTTCTAATAATGAGATGTATTGTACAAAATTTTCATGCGGCATATTCAAGTTTCCAAAAGTATACTTATTCGTATTTTCATAAGCTCTAAGGTAACTGTATAAAGACGAATCGTCTAAATTCTAATACGCTTGTGAATACGTCTCACTTACGCTGCATGTATGGAATTGGAATAGCCTTTTTTAAAAGAAGTCTTCTTTGATGATGTTGCATAATCATATCTGGTTCAAAATGAGCACCACATAAACGATGACTACCTACTATTGTATAGAGTTTCTATTTTTGGTATTAAGTCAGGCCTATCTCATGCTTCGAGCCAAACTTTAGCTCTGAAACAAAAACAACAAATTAAATCAATGCATGGAACTAAGGCTCATAAATGTAATATGAAGATCAAATAATAAAGTATTATACATTTCGTATGAAAATACAAACAGTTTCTCACCTTTCTGAATCCTTTGGAAAACGGTAAAATTTTTCATCACAATTATAATATTTATTGTTACATCCACGAACTACACACACACTACCCGATTTCTTCTTTTTAATGGTATCCATTGCAAAAAATGCTTATAAACTATTAAAATAATTCCGAAAAGCAGTAAAAATATAAGCTGTAATAAATAATTTTATTCGCAAATTCACCACTTGCACTTTGGTTGGATCGCAGAACAGCACTGGCCGCCGGATGATATAGTCATCCGAACGACGTTGTAGGTCACAGGGAGCTCGGCAGTGCGACGTCACGAGATAACATACTGATGAGTGGTTACACTATATATACCAATATACAAAGTTAATTGCAGTCTAGGTAAGAGTAGATATCATCTAAGACTTTAAGTAATGTGGTGGTACAGCTATAGTTTGGGCGAAACCCTGACTGGTGTTCGGGTAGGATGTTGCTATCAAACATAAATAATCGTAATTGTTTGTCCATAATTTTTTCTAGAACTTTAGAGAGTGTACAAAGAATGCTTCTAGGTCTCAAGTCGTTAAAATCATTTGGAGTATCCTTTTTGGGTAAGGGTATAACGTTGGATTGCTTCCAAATGGAAGGGAAGACAGAATGATGCCAACAGTAGTTTAATATGTGGGTAACATAGGGCAATATGTAGGGACAACAATGTAAAAGCAAAGTTAATTTAATTCCATCCGGCCCGGTAGCTGTAGATTTTATCGAAAGCAATTTTTCATAGATTACAAGATCTTCTACCTCCCATATAAATTTATTAAGAACTGCCGCTGAATATATGATATAATTATATAAGTATATTAAGAAACTCTGTATAAATAAATGAATAAATTATTCTGATGATACTTTGCTTCCAATCGACATAGATTGCTAAAGCGTAACCCAAAAAAATCTAAAGATTTATACTGAGTACCTACATCTCGACATGCGAGAACTTATTGAAAATTGAAAATGATCAAATCCATATTGTTTTCGAATATATTTTTAGGAATTAAGCATTGTATTGATTACTAGGATATTATTAATATTTGGTAAAAAATGTTTATCTATAATGTAAATGTAATGTAGTTTGTGGTAAACAATTTTAATCTTTTTAGATTATAGACTTTTTATGTGTAATACGTAAAAGTAATCTAATTACTGCGTGGTTTGTTTTAACTTCATGTATTTTTAAAAAAGTATGATGAATAAACTCCACTATTATAGGATTTTACGATAAAAACACGATGACGTTATTTTTAGTTACTATACTGCTTATCAGAATAAATATTAATTTACCAACCGTAAATACAATGTATCCTCAACAACCAGGGCAATTTACAGCTAACGGCTTGGCAAAACTTCAAGACGTTGTCAGACCGCTGGTAAAATTCCCCAGTTTGTTTTGACGTTTATTGACAATCGATCATCGTCTAATATTTGGAAGTTTTTTTGGTGCTTTTAAATTAATTGCTTCTTTAAGATTAAAAAAACAGTTATTTTCATAACTAATTATTTAGGCAAATCTGCAGGCTGTAGTTAATAAAATGCCAAAGCAGCTGAACAGTAAATGTCAAGAGATGGTAACATCTTTTTTAAGCTATTTTGAACGAGAATGCCTAAATGGGGTCCCGCTTCTCTCGCTTATTGCTGTAAGAGACGTAAGTAATGGTATTCGCCATTTGTATTCATTATTATTAAAAACTGTCAATTACCAGAGTAGAACTGTACTAAAAGCTTTGACAGGTGTCCTGATAGGATACTGCTGTCACTTGAACAGGCACCTGAGGAAGCTAAAACTAGTGGAGTAGGGAGAAAGTCGTTGTCCTGTGCTAGCATTGTCTTGCTAGTAACATATGTGAATTCGGACTATGGATATATTTTTTAATAGAAAAAATCGTTATCTTTCCTAAATGAACGACATTTCTGAATTTTCTTTTAATTTACCGGAACATCTATTTAAGCACATTTTTAAAAGTGACCGTATGCAAATTTTCA
>CAJUYH010008002.1:0-16325 GCA_910591685.1 Galerucella tenella | reverse complement strand
TATATGAGAAAAAAAAACCAACCGCAAGGATAAAATTTGACGAGCAATATGCAAAAAATACGACAATATTAAATCTTAAAAAATAAAAATCTAAGAATAAAATTAGAGTACATAAATTAATAATTTTAAAGTTATGGTTCCTCGCACTCTGTGTCAGAAGATTCACCATCTGATTCTAGAGAAATTACAATGGGCTCTATAGTAATATCAATTATGTTATCTAGCTCCCACATTTTTTTTTCTATTTCTGTAACGTGTCTAATACATTTTTGCCAATTTTCAAGCTGTTGCCATTCGGAGGTCGTTAAATAACAATTATCCCTTTCTAATCTGGTTACGCCTATGTCGCTCGTTAATCCTCTTAGGCCTACTGTAGTAACAATGAAAGATCATAAAATAATGTGATAGTCCAAGAAATTTAATAAATTTTGTATTGAAATTAACAAAAACAATTTAGAATGCATTACAAATATTGAAGTTTTACCGCACGTACTGTACTATAGTTTTGCATACCGAATTAGTTTTTATTCTGGGAATTTACTCTCTCTTGATTTTCAAATACAGTATAGTTTGCTTAGACGGCCAATTTTCAGGTATCAGGTAATCAAGGTACATAAAAACATTACTTACCTAACGTGAATTCTCCGAGCTGAATTTTACATATATTTTAGGCAATATCCTTAAAAATAAGTCGCTAATACACCCAGACACTTTCCTTCGGCCATATTGCTTTGCAGACGCTTTAAAGCTCCCAAAATAATTACTTAACTTCACGTAAATTCTGATGCTCCATTTTTATATATGTCCATCAGACAACTATTTTAAAACCTTTTACAAAAAGACAGACCGATCCAAGGGGCCAATCATCTCCTACACTCAATTTTAATGCCTCTGTGAGTAGGAGCGCGAGGGAATTATCCACGCGCATGAGACTAAGTGAGACATGTATTAGGATATATTGACCTGTCTCTCTCACTCTCACAGTTTACTCATATCATTTAATCATTATTATAAAAAAAATCAGCTAACAATTAAAAAATCAGGTAAACAATTAAAAATTAACTTACACAAAAATGCTCATATGACTACAATAATTCTAGAATTTTATCCTGCAAGCTGTTCTGATAATTTCAACAAGAGACTGTTTGAAATGGATGTTTTTTAATTCTTTCGCGAAATCTGATGGACGAACTTGATCTGGTCCAGTAATGTTGAATTCTAGTTGTGATGATTCGATGGGCTAACTATATTGCTAGTCTCTGGAACAATGCAACTATGAAGATAATAAATATTTTCCAACCCGAAAATAATGGCTGGACATTAAAAGATGGTACATATGATTTTTATTGGTTCGATGGAGATCAATTACCGGGTTTTGTCAGTGAGCGCTGGAAGAACAATCAGGTAATTTATTTTCGTTTCTCATATTTTTTGTATCTCTTTTGTTTTTCTCAGATCTTCATTTTTTGAATTGTTTTTTACAGTGAAAGAAAATGAGGATAATGCTGATGATGACAATGACGATTTAGATATTCAATATCAAGATTGGCTGGATGATGAATTGTCTAATTTCAATGACGATGATAATGAAGATTAAAGGCACTACTCAACAATGTTGAGAGATTAATATTGTTCTACTTTGTATTTTTTTATGATAAATTCCCAATAAATTTAATAATTAATTGAAAAAATTGCTGTTATTCAATGAATTTGTTAGCACTATCGAGTTTTTGCCATTTTTTTTCAAAATAAAATTGAAGTTTATTCGAAATTATCAGAACAGCTTACAGGATAAAATTCTAGAATTATTGTAGTCATATGAGCATTTTTGTGTAAGTTAATTTTTAATTGTTTACCTGATTTTTTTATTTTTAGCTGATTTTTTTTAATATTAATAATTAAATGATATGAGTAAACTGTGAGAGTGAGAGAGAGTTGTCAATATATCCTAATACATCTCTCACTCAGTCTCATGCGCGTGGATAATGCACCGATAATACACCGAGGTTACACGGCCAAAGAGAAGACGGCTCGCCCCCAGCTGCTAGCCCTTTTAGCTAGGGACGAGCTGGGGGCCTATTCTCGAATGTCGAATGACATTTGTCGTATTCGACATATGTCGATAGAAATTGTCGCACAACATTGGCATCTGGCATTCTCAAATGGGTTCGACATCTAAGTCGCATGAGATAAATTTTGTCGAATAACATGAACTGGCAACACCGAAATTTCGATATTATATCGTGTTCCAAGCCACATGCCACTTATCTTGTAAAGTTTTAAAATAATGAAATGACAGAGTAGTAGGTGGTAGTAGGGTAGTAGTGTACTCTGTGGTTAGAAATTAGAATGTACAATGTACTTCATAGATGATGTACTTACTCGAAATACTCGAATGCTATGCTCGAAAGCTCGAATGTAGAACAAGAATAACAAGATAAACATGGAAAGTGAAACCAAAAAAGATTATTGCACCCAAAACCAAAAACGAACAATAGATTTAATGCAAGAAAAAGAAAATGATCCTCTTTTATCTGGAAAATGTTCCCCAAATTTCACCTTTCAAATTGCAAGGTGGCAGAATATTGCCTCCATTCTAAATTTTGCTTCTTTTGACATGTATAACGTTAACCTATAAATTTCGCAAGAAATGAAATTCTTGCCTTCGACATAAATTGTCGACTGCCTTGACCACTCTACAATTTGTCTATCAAAAATTTGCGAAGGCGACATTTGAGAATAAGAATATTCAGATTTTATTGGACAAAGAGGATTTCTCGCATGCGACAAAATATGTCACGGTTTGAGAATAGGATCCCTGTACGCCGAAACGCGAACTATGATGATGAGACCCATCGGATAAGATGGGGGGAAGTGGTGGAAGTCCTCCCCGAAGATGTACCTCGCTTAGAGAGGAACATCCTGGGTGGGACGGGCTCATCAAGGTTGTGTGTGTGCCAGCTACTGTATTGAAATGTGATCGAGATGGGGGGGGGGCTTACAAAAAGTAAGATTTGACTTATAGAAAAGTATAGTATCCAATTCAATGGTATATTAGTTTTTATAGATAAGAGGATCAACTGGTAGATTATTGGAAAAATAACAGCTGTTAGTCGAGTGGAATTTTCACACGCTGGAGAATTATGCAGGGTGTTTCATTAAGAATTGTCCGTATAGTAATTAGAAAAACCTTAGCAGAAAATATTAAGATTTAACCTAAAACACTTGTATAGTATATTCCTCATTAAAAAGATACAGGGTATTTCATTATAAATAATATTAAATGATTCAAAATCGTTGTTTTGTCAGCTTTAATTAAAACTTTATAATAAAATATCCTGTGTCTTGGTAAGGGGGATTCCTTTATCCAAGTGTTAAATATTAAATCTCCATATTTTCTGCTAAGTTTTCTCCAGTTACCATGAAGAATTGAAAAAAAACATTGGTTAGTTCGTTTTATTACAATATACTGATGAAAAGAATTTCGTTCAATTTAGATAAAAACTGTTACATTGCTAGTAGGTACAGGGAATGAAGCATTTCACCTGGCAATTTTTTCGTCCAGCATGGATTGACTTGAAATTTTAACAGAAGGTAGGTGATAGCTCAAGGATCAAAATCTATATCGAACCGAAGGGCGCTAAAGCCTTGGGGGTGGTTGCCACCCCATCTCGGGGGTGAACATTTTTTATTACATTTTAACCACAGGAATCGATTGAAAAAGTATTCTAAGCAAAAAATGTTTTATACATTTTTTTTGGAAAATCAATATTCTCTAAGTTATTCGCGATTGAAAGTAACGCTTTTTAGAGGAAAAAATCGACGTTTTTGATATGTTTTTGGCGGATAACTCGAAAATTATGCATTTAATCAAAAAAACTGTGGAGAGCAAAATTGTAGCTTTTAAAAGAACAAGCAAAACCCTTTTCTTATAATTTTTCTAAAACCAATAGGAACCGAGATATGGCCCATCAATGATTAGCTTTTTTTCCCAAATGCAAAATGTGATAGATTCAAAGCCAAATACCGGAAAAATGATGTATTTTTCGTAGAAAACTCATAGAATCTTTTTCAAAGAGCATAATTAGACCTTTCTTTTAAAAAAAAAGGTCTGTAGCATCAAAATTGAGTGAATTATGACAAAAATAATGTCAGTACTGAATTTTTTATACAAAAAAATCGGTGAAAACAACCCCCTAACTACCCTCTAATTAAAATTGATCTTTACCCTTGTGCAATTCTCTTTGTACATGTATGGTTAATATGTCCAAGAAGTTTGACCAATTTAAAATTCATAGTTTTCGAAAAATTATGGTAAAAAGATATTTTTCATAATTTTGTATTTTTTACCCTTTCTTTTAAAATAACTCCGAAAATATTAGAGGTACAAGCAAAGTTAAAAAACGAAATTGTAGCTTTTTTTATAACAAAAATTTTCCTGTAAGTAGATTTTTTGTACAGTTAATATTTGACGAGATATAGCCGTTTAAAACGTCTATTCACACACGAGCACCATATTCTTTAGCCCTTTAAACTCACCCCATTTAAAAACGAAAGGGTCTAAAGAGATTTAACTTACAGATCCTTGTAGTTCTTGAAAAACCCTACAAGATCGTTTTTGAATAAACTTTTTATCATCAAAAATAAAGGAAATACGTTAAAAAAACCAATCGATTTTTTTTTCGAAAAATTCCAATTCAATTTATATCTATTACAATAGTTTATAAAAATTGCAATGTTATGAAGGGTGGTTTTTAAAGGTTGAAAAGTTACTTAATGCACGTGACACATTTTTTTTACAACAGAATTATTGAGCACATCCCTATTAGCATTAATACACACTAATAACAGTTGATTTTTAAGGGTTGAAAAAGTATAAAATTGTATTTTGAAATGTAACAAATTCATCATTTTACTAATTCAAACCAATTTTCACCTATATTAAGATTTATAATGCTATTTTTTAATTTTTGACATTTAGGGGTAGTTTTCACCCCTAAGAAACAATCAGGGTTCGTCGGCATGACAATATATATAAAGCAGAGGGTAAGTTGAGCCTAATCCCAAATTTTTATGCAAATCAATCAGAGGAGAAATCATTTTTTAAGGATTCGTGATTTTTTTTACATTAAGCTGTAACAGAGTCTGCTTTTTAAGGGTTGAAATATGATGAAATTGTATTCCAAAGCTCAAAACAATCATTATTCAACTTATCCAAACCAAATCTTACCTATTTTCAGGTTTAAAATGTTATTTTATGATTTTTGACAAATAAGGGTAGTTTTCACCCCTAAAAACCGTTCAGCGCCCTTCGGTTCGATATAGATTTTGAACATTCGGCTATCACCTACCTCCTGTTAAAATTTCAAGTCAATCCATGCTGGACGAAAAAATTGCGAGGTTAGTTATGTGTGTAGACAACAATAGTTTCTATTATATTATAGAACACCTGCAAATCTGCTGAATAGACAATTATTTAGATATATAAGTTGAATTTGTTTATAATTAAATATAGTATATAGTTTAATATTATTATAGTTATAGTTATGTAGTAGTCCAGTTCAGATATAATTAATATTTAAATCAAATCCTTTTGATTCTTGATGTATTTGTAGTTTGTTTCAAATAAATACTTTTTCTCTTTTTAAAAAGCAATTTTTGAAGAGAAAATATATAATTGGTTTTACCTTTTTTTGAGCTTCATTCCCTGTACTATGCGTAATCATAAAATAAATGATCCAAAGAATATTGAAATATAAATCCGAACAATACTGACAAAATATTTTGTTTATTTCCAAGTGCAATCAAAATAGGGTGTTAAACTGAAAATAGATTCTTGTGTGTGCACAAGAGATAGTTAATTCTAAAGAAACAATTTACATCGCACCATATTTAATCAAATTTAATAGTGTAGTTTTGTTTTTATCCCCAATTAAAAAATCGTATTTTCAAAACCCGCCTTTTAGATTATTACGTCACTAAAGTCAGGCACAATGCCGAAAAATATAAATATTTTAACGATACATACCAAGTATTTTCATACACCAGTGTGTCTAGTGTGTATGAAAATATCTCGAAAAGCTCCAAAGAATTCGCAAATATGTTTTATTTCAACTATACACATGATAAATACCTAGCTGCGGAGCAATTCCAAGAAGCTATTGTGTGTACATTCAATCGTAACTGTCTCGAAACTATAAGAAGAACATGCCTATCAATCAGAAAAATACTGTGAAACAGCTTTACACCAACTGGTATCGAAAATTGAGGCTGCACTAGGAAATCAATAAATAGCCCTCGGAGCATTTCTTGATGAAAAACATGCCTTTCAACAGAACATCAACAATAACCTCATTTGGAGGTATCGATAATGAAGGGATGCCAACAGGGAGGAGTCTTATCACCTTTGCTGTGGGACCTCGTCATAGACGATCTCCTGGAGGAACTGAACAAAAAGGGGATATTTACCCAAGTGTATGCAGATGATTTAACAATACTTGTACTGGAGAAATACCCTGTTATATCGGAGCTGATGCAACAGGCTTGCAACCCTGCAGAAACTGCGCTCATTCCCTTCACTAGAAAAAGGAAGCTTGATGGACTAAAACTGCCAAGGCTCTTCAAGGTGCAGCTGTGTCTAAGCCAGGAGGTAAAGTATCTGGGTATAATTCTGGATGCAAAAATAAACCAGGAATTTACGCCTACATGAAAAATCCAATAAAGGTAGAATGGCCCTAATGTCCGCCAAACGGGCGATAGTAAATATATGGGGCTAAATCCACGGATCGTACACTGGCTGTACACAACTGTGGTAAGACCCATGGTCACCTATGTTGCCTTAGTCTGGTGGTCAGAAACAGATCAGAGGAAAGACGAATTGGAGCTATAAAAACTTAAGAAGATTGCCTGTCTGTACATAACGGGTTCTATCAGAAGCAGCCCGACTGCGACAATGGAAGCCATTTTCAAACTTACGCCTCTTGGTCTGCACGTTAAGGCGGAAGCCATGGCTGCATACAGGCTGGAATGTAATGGGAACTGGCATGAAGGAACCAACACCCATAGTCATTCCATAATCACATATGAAGACCTCAGGCAAAGAAGGCGCTATGTCAATTTTTAAGGAAATTGAGTTATCAGCGCCATCTATTAGAAAAATTTCGAAAGGTTCACCCTATCCTATCGTTCAGGCTATAAATGCGCTCAGTCGGAAGTAATTTCAATTTTTAATATTGACGAACAGCCTAAAAAGGCGCCATGTCAGTGCGGTGCTGGGTAAGAAGGCGCTTAGTCAAACTAACCTTTGCGTTTTAGTTATTTATTTGAATTTCGTAGTAAATTATAGCTTAGTTTCTTTATTTCAACACGTGGTGCTTGATGTAAAAAGGCCATAGTTACATGGAATGGAATGAAGCCAAACAAGATCTTTTTAGAAACTGGACGTCCTTTTTGAAGCCCAGATATAGAAGAAAATGTCCATGTTCAACGAGACCAATAAGAGAACTGAAGATTGTGAGGGAACATCCCCAATTAATCTACTTCAGAAACACCTACAATGGGATGTGGGAATCAAGCCCCATAACAGACAGAAAATTTCAACCTAATAAACTGCTTAAAGCTGGAGAATTTAATCTTCCCGATTTGTTATTTGATGATGAGTTTAGTGTATGACAATTTTATAAACAGTTTGCTATAGGGAATTTAAAATTTTAGGTCCATTACCATTGAGTCATGCAAAGTGGAAAGATTTACAAGATCTTACAAAATTTTGCGGACCTGAAACTCAGCAATACTTTGACAGCATTCCATATTCAAGAAACTGACACTGACAACCGCAAAAATAAATTATTGCTACTATTAATAATTTTAGACAAATGAGATTTTTTGTTTATGAAAAAGTTGGTTTAAGAGTCATAATGTTTTGTGATAAATCATATGACAAAGCGCGTTTTTACCTTTTTTTTCTGTAATAAGGTGTCTTTTTCTCCTTTTTGAAGAATTTATTTTCTCTTTGATTTAATTCACTGAATAAACATTAATAATAAAAATGGAAGCTACATTTGTGTATCATTTGGAATATTACTCACCCTAACGAACAAAAATATAAAGGTTCCAATGCTTTAGAAAGGGTTTTCTCGAAATCGCGTTTTTTGACATAGCGCCTTCTTTGCCTGTGGTCTTCATATGTTAACACAAACTCGCTTCTTGAAATGAGTATTGACGCGCTTAATTAATTACGACAATATTACAGGAAACGGTAATAATACTTTATAGAGTATGCTCTTGAAAATAAGGATGTATTATTAGCAGCCTTCCTTGATATGGAGGTTGCCTTTGAAAACCTTGTAATTGACGGACTGATAAGGAGACCCAAAAAGGAACACCAAAATGTCTTGAGATATGCGGATGATCTGGTCCTCATATCACAAGACAAATTCAACACTATAGCCAGAGAGCGCATGCAGTAGACTCTGAACATAGTAAAAAATGAGCGATGGAAGAGGTGGGTTTAAATATAAGTCCTAATCAAACATAGTGCCTTTCACCAAAAGAAGGGACCAGGTGGGATTGGGACCACTATACCTTCAAGGTAGGAAGATTCTTATGGTGACGGATGTTAAATTATCTCGGGTTGATTATGGACTCGAGATTAACATGGACCAAACAACTGGAAAAAGTAGCAACAAGATTGGAAATCACGCTGATGATGGATAGGTGAACTTGTGGGTAAACATGGGGGTTAAGCCTACGTATGACTAGTACATTTTAGTGGTAAAGCCCACAATAAAATATGCGTCTTTGGTCTCAAAATAATGCAATTATGGGAATATGCAAGGTGCAAAGACTTGTCAGGGTGCATTAGAAGCACGCCAACAACAGCACTAGAAGCCTTATTTGGTCTTGCTCCATCGGAAGTGAAGCCATTTCAGCCTATATGGCTTCTCTCCAGCCCTAAATATGAGGTAGAGATACCTCACTGAAAGAACTGGCAAGACCCGCGCAGACTGAGGTTTCCCCGAGGAGAAACCTGGTATACAAACGGGTCAAAGACTGGGGAAGGGGTGTATATAAAATGAGGAATAAAAGATATTTCTTCTCACTGGAAGAGCATACCTCTGTATTTCTGACGGAGATTTATGCTATCCTAGAATGTGTCAGAATTAACAAACATAGGAGTGACGCACATAGGATAAACATATCAACTGACAACTGACAGCTACTCAGCCTTGCAGCTTTAAATTGCCGCAAGGTAACATCCAGACTGGTAGAAGAATGCCAGTAAGACTCCTTGGTCAGCCGCCTCAATGATGGCAACCTCTACACAATAGCTTATGCAGATGATCTAGTCATTCTGCTAACAGGAAGATTTGAGGAGATACTCTGTGCTCTAATGCAAGAGGCCCTCAACATCATAGAACAATGGTGTAAAGACCATTCTCTGTCAATAAATCCAAAGAAGACAGAAATGGTACTCTTCACGAAAAAAAGGAAGCTTGCAAAACATCAAGTGCCAAAGCTCCTAAATACCGAACTTAAGTTCTCATCAGAGGTGAAATATCTAGGTGTCACATTTGACAGTAAGTTAACATGGAACTCTCATCTAGAAAACAGAGTAAAAAAGGAAACATCTCTTATGAACAGTGTCGCAGAACCATCGGCCGTACCTGGGGAATGTCATCAAGGGTTACTGGCGCGATTGCCTGGGGAGTTATAGCAAACCAGCTGGCAGTCGTCCGTAAACTGGATCAAATTCAAAGAGCAGCATGCCTCAACACAACAGGAGGCATGAGAACCACACCAACCAGAGCGATGGAGGTGATCCTTGGTCTCACTCCCCATGACATACACATCAGGGAGGTTATTTTGATGACCATGACACGCTTACGCTCTACCGGTATACAACCTGACGTAGGATCTGGTAGATTGAGACGTAACCTATGGCGTGAGGCACTCAATGAGGTCCCACTGCTGCAGGCAAATACGGACGCAATCTCACCACAATATGCCTTCCACAGGCCCTACAAGGTAATCATCAAATATAACACACAAGACACATCAGAAGAAGGCGCACTTCGCATCTTCACGGATGGCTCTAAAACCAATATGGGCTCAGGATGTGGAATTTACTCCAGATCTCTGAATCTAAACATCAAATGGGCGATGGGCTGTAATGTCAGCGTTGCTCAAGCAGAGCTCACTGCTATCTACATCGCCGAAAAAGAGATTACCAAAAGAAACACAGGTATAATAAAATTCACATCCTTACGGATAGTAGACAAGCACTACTAGCCCTGAACAGACCACGTATCACATCAGGCCTAGTACTGGAGTGTCACCTGTCCCTGATCGAAGCCTGTAGCAACAACGAAGTCACTCTAGGCTGGATCAAGGGGCACAGTAAACGATATTTCTGGAAATGAACAAGCTGAAGAACTCGAGAGAAAAGGTTCAGCTACGACATATTATGTTGAACCATAACTAGTTCTTGGGACCACAAAAAAGTTGGTTCGAGGACAAATACAAAAATTGGTGCAAAGCCAACATAGTCTACAGTGGAGGAACACTCCAAAGCAGGTACACAGTACGACCCTCTTAGGTGACATATGTGAAGAAATACTGAATATCAGTAGGAATAAGCCAATATAAATTATTACAGATTATCTAACGGGTCACGCACCGGTAAAAGATCACCTGCATAACGGGGATCTCAGCTGAAGACTTTGTGGCATGAAGGCCGAGACCGTAACCCATATCTTGTCTGACTATGAGGCAGTGGACTCCAGAAGACATATAATCTTGGGAGAGGTCAATGTGCCGTCTGAAACATATGGAACGCATCCAGGTGACATATATCGTCTACTCGAAGGGAATGTCTCGCTGGATGGAATCAATGTGGGAGCAGAGTACAATAAGTCAACAGGCTGCAGTGCTCCCGGCATAAGAACAGCTCCCAAAAAGGAAAAAAGAGTGTAAAAATAACTTTTAGTTTAGGACCCATCTCATTTTAAGCCATATAGGAAGTCAATATTTATTTGTGCGAATTCCCCATTATTGAATAAAAAATTGTACACAATACTATGTACCTAAATAACTAAACAAGTTATGAATTATAAATACATTACATTAGTAATAGGCGGGTACATGCAACGTTCATTATAATTACATTTTCATTATATCGTAACTACACTTAAATTACATTTTTATCCTACACTATGAGAAAGTTCAATTTTACCAGCTTTAAAGAGGCGCGAAAAGTACCTTTTTCTCGGCTAGCTAAGAAAGTAAATTTTATGATTCCACGCTAGCTGGCGCCCCAATTGACGGATTGAATCAAAATTGTTGATTTGATTGATATCCCACTTATAATAGCATGTAAGTGATTTCAATAACATCATTCAGAAGAAACAAAAACGAATTGCTTAAAATAAACATCATTAAACGTCATTATAAAAATAAATTGTTAGTATTTGTCAATGTCTGTAAATTCAATCATAAGTTGTCGTATTTTGATGTTTGTTTGAAGTTATGGAGCCTGAATCAGATGAAATAATGTTATGTGTAGGTAAGCGTTGAGTGTAAGGTAAACACAATTTTTATATGAAATATTACCAACAATTGTTGTGTAGGATAAAAAATTATGTGTAAACCATGGCAGTAAAGTGCTTTTACAGGCCTAAAGAAGTGGCCAAATCTTCTTTCGGCCTGAAAAATGCCACTTTACCACCTAGGTATACAATGTACTATTTCACACTACCTAATGAAACCAGTTAATGGAATGAGTTGATTATGGATTTGCAAATGCCCATGAACTAACAAGAGTGACAAGACTGGCAATTGTACATAGTGATTTAAAAAAAGCTAAGTATTCGAGTTTTTTTCATTTTTTTGCATTTTCTGAGAACATTTACCGTAGTAATGTATATTTTTTTTCACACTTTCAGGAAGTAGAGATTTCAACGAACAAAACGCCCACCGACTTATCAAATTTCTTAAAAAATGATTTTTTTTTAAGAAGATGAAAATAAAAAAACAAAAACTTGGCTATTTGAATTTTTCACACACATATTGAGGTTATGTGAGAGAATTGTGTATACAAAAGTCGTAGATCTTTTTATAACCCACAACTTTGCTATTCAGCATTTTTCCATAGGACTTGTAGTTTTGCCGGTAATCGAGACAAACTATTTTTTACCCTAAAATACTCACCCTCCCACTTCCCGAACTCGCATCGCCCGTAATTTATTTTTCTTTTCAATTTTATCACATTTCCCTCCATTATTCTAATGGGTTTTATCCTACTGTGATTTTTTTTGGTTTCAACAATTATCGACCCTGGTCTATATGTAGGTACTATGACCTAATGTTAATCAATTTATAAATAAATTAATTAATGATATTGTAATATTCAGTATGTGCGGAGAAGTATTTTTATTATTAGATATGATTGTTATGAAGAATTTAACAAATTTTTAAATCTGACCAGAGCTGTCTGCCAGTTTTATATAAGATTTTGTACTGAAATTCGTAATTTTACGCGAATGAGACTTGTTAATATTTTTATGTTTGGATCTCGTCAGCCATCATGTTTCTTGACATTTTGATTGTTGATTCAGATTCAGCAACCTCAAAAACTCCTTACACCACATATATTTCAATTTGAAATATTTTTTCGATATTTTGTTGTCTGTATTCAATCCACCATTCTGTTTTTTAGAAAAAAAATTTTTCCATACCCTCCTGCAACGATTAATAAAATCCAAAATGAATTAAAGCTCATAGATAGGTATATCTGGAAAGCAACTATACACTATGATTTTTAAAGCTTAACTTAAGACTGGTAATCAATCAGCCGCTCAAAAAACTCAAAACTTGTTTCGTAAGTCAGGGTTTAAAACTTTTTAATACTAGAATGATAAATAAAAAATGGCAGTGCCGCGAAACGATACGTCCTCTTGCTTCCAATCTAGATAGATTCTAAGAGTATTCAAATGCGCTTTTAAACATAGATAAAACATAACTACTTGTTTATGTTTTTACCCCTTCCTTAATTTGGCGGTAAAATATGAATGTGTCCAATGCGTTCCGCAGTCCAAACCATCCCTGCGCTCCCCTAAATGTCATATTTGAATTGTTTGTTGTTGTCTGGGAAGTCGGTTATTTGCAACATTTGAAAATTATAAGGTTCTCAAGGCAAAAGCTTGTTGGGATAGTATGAGCTTCACTTATTTTGAAACTATTATAGTGGTTGCTCGAAATAGGAGGTATTTATAATGAGAAATAACAGATCATTTCCATTACTTACAGTCCTTTATACTGGTAATTTTGCTTTTCTTGCTTGTTCTTGAGCTATCGGTGTTTTTCGTCTTCCAAAAACATAAATCCAAACAAACCTGGGAATAACATGTGAAACATTTTTGTGTCCGAGAATTCATGGTTTTCAATGAAAAAATAATGTAATTATAGTTTTAGTTGAAAGTAGACCAACTTCTTAACGCAATAGTGTAATTGAAATTCAATAATGTGGTTACATAATTGTCATATAGGAAACTATAGTAATTGACTTTTTCTAATCTAAATGTAATGATAATGAATATTGCATGAATTCGCCTTAAACCAACAATTCCCTTTTAACAGTATTTTCTGGTAACTATCACATCTCTATCATTTAGATTTGATGAAAACTAAAAAACTTTTTGTCAATTGCTTAATAAACTGCGAATCACCTATGCATCAAGAGGAGTTGATTATCAATCCCTCTTGGACAAATTTAATTTAGAATGTCTAGTTTATCATAGAGTACTGTCATCATAATCTCTTTTATATAAGATTTTTCATGGTTTAATTATGAGTCCAGAGATTCTAAGTAAGATCAGTCTTAACCCTTTTACTGCCGCATGTATTTTTAGTGGTTTACTACCGTGTGCCGCTCCCAACAGCTCCGCGGCTGGAAACGTGTCTCGCAGTTTGGGTCAGCAGATTTCGGGTGTTAATTTTAAACAGTAGTGTATAATTCAAATTAACAACACAGGCAATAAGTAGGGATCTACTAACGCTCGGTTCTCACAGTTGAACCATCCGGAGACCCTTTGCATTTAAGCCCTGTTCCCAAACGCAGATTGCAATTTTCTGGTGCGACTCAGAATGGTTTCCACAGTGAAGGGGTTAATGTGCCTTATTACAATACTAGACCACATTTAAACATATTATTATGTGAGGGAATATTATTTGTAGTAATTTTAATCATTTATGTAGTTTGTGTCACTTGTTTGTTGATAGTCTGAATTTTATTAAGAGAGGTCTCATTCTATTTCATTGTTGTTTATATCTGTTGGCCATTAAATGTTATATTATTATGCATAGAACAGTCATTTCAGTTTTACAGTGAACAGAAAATTGGTACAATTTCTGTCAGTATCACATTGTCAAGTTACTGTTGTGCTAATTTTCTGTTTTGGGTAGAGGGTTTCATTGGAATTGAATTATTACTTGTATTAGAATAACATGATTTACATGTATCAGTTCCAATTACCAAAAAGTATACAAGTATACTAGATTTTTTTTAAATTTTTTCCTTAGTTGTTAATAAAAAACTAAAGTAGTATAACTGATTTTTTTTTAATATAATTCAATTTTCATATCAGGTACATATTTTGTTAATTTTCAATTGAGAATTTTTTTGAAAGATTATAGGTATAGGGCATGTCCACGACAGTTGACAATACTTTGGTGGTAAAACAATAAACAATAGACACGATGAAAAATTATCAAACAGCAAACAACTATTAACCTATATTATATATTATTAAATATGCAAGCTCAACAATTAAAATAACTTTAAAAGTACACTCACTATTAAGTACCACATGTTCTTAACGCTTTGTTTATTGTTTTACCACCAGACTAGTTTGTGACGTCACGTGGACATGCCCTATATGGCGAATTCACTGTTATTAACATTTAGCACAGAAAATACTCAATATGTGCTTGTCATTTAAAGACAGGCATTTTTTAAATAACTAAAAATGGATACCTTTCTTGAAACTTTTTCGCAGAAACCTATACTGAAAAGATTGTCAAGACTAATAAAAAATCCTCGAAAAAATCTAAATATCCAATATTATCAACAATATCAATACCTTCACCATTAATGTGATGTTTGAAAGGATACCATAGCTTTAGTTTTATGTACATTTACTTCAAGTTTGTTTACATAAAGAAATTGAACAATTCTTACTAGAATGGCATTAATCTTAGTAACATGTCTTTACTTGGATCACTTACAGCAATCAATGTATCACCAACAAAAACATTCAGTCTTGTGTATAATGTATATTGTTAATCATCAATGTGTAAGATAAATAACAAAGGTAACAGATGACTACTCTGTGGTACCACAGCCAACACCATTTATTTTTGTTCTAAGCAATCTATTATTGGTATAATTTTAAGATCATAAATACACTTTCATCTGAAAAACTACCTATATAATACTATTTTTTTTATTAATTAAAAAAAAATTGTTGTCAATGGTTTTGAAGGAACTATGAGAATCTAGGGAAAAAATTATTTCAAAAATATTTACCTATAAGTGCTGTCTCTTTTCCATCTTTATCCTTGTGAATTATATTTTTTTTCCTTAATACAGCTAAGACATCTTTAATTTGTTGAGCATTATAGTCAGACTCAAAATTATAAACATCAAAAGTTATACCCAATCTTCTGTAAGTCTCAATTAAATCTAATTTTGAAAATTCTGTAAAATGTTGCCAATATTTTAATTCCTCTTCTGATCCACCTTCTAATTTTGCAAATATACTTTTGGCCTTTTCCAAGTAGCTAGGATTTTTTTCTGCCAATTGATTAGCATGCACATAACATTGATATAACAATGGCAGAGGATTTTTTTCAATATCCTGGATACTGTATTTCAAATCATTTACACCCAACTTTACAAAGCCATACTGGGTACCCCAATTTCCCAAATAATTTAGTTTTATTACCTTATTTTGTATGAAATCATTTAAATTTCCTATAAAATTTCCTATGATAGTTGATCTCAAGTGCCCAAAATGAAAAGGTTTTGCAATGTTTGGTGAGCTGTATTCAACTAACACATTTTTAGGTTTAAAATTGAGATCAGGTGAGGAGCAATTTTCCATAACATCTTTAACAAATATAAATCGGTCTATTTCAAATGCAATCTTCCTATTAGCACGATCTCTTACAAGTTGAATGTTCTTAATAATGTCATCAGGTTCTATTTTCAAAATTTCTGTAACATTTGTAACACCCAATTGGGCTTCTAGTACATTTACAGGTAAACT